>OMKN01079259.1:0-11820 GCA_900302345.1 Melanonus zugmayeri
TGTGATGTTTGGTGAAAGTTAGATTCGCACTTTATTAATCCCAAAATGGAAATTCATCCTTGTTTGACCAAGAGGAACCTTTTATTTGTTTTAAGTGAAGTTTGGTGAAAAGGCAAGTTATTGCACTATTAATCCCAATAGACAATTGTTTTATCAAGAGGAACCTTTTTATTTTACTTTTTTTTAAATGAAGATTGGTGAAAATTAGGTTTGCACTTCAATCCCAATAGGGAAATTAATCTTGGTTTGATAATGTTTTTGTGTCAAATAAAAACAAAGCTTATTTGAATGATTTCCTTTGAATTGATTAAAAGCGTAAATTGGATGTGGTGTGAAAAAATCTGAGATTTTATTTTTAGGCCATATCACCCAGCCCTACTCTCTGGATAGGATGACTCTTAGTTTCAAGAATGCTACCTGGAACGGTGTAAATCTTATTTACATTCAATATTTCAAATACAATACATTCTGGCAGAATTGAAAGAAACAAAGAACACAAATTACACAAACAATTAAATCATATCTAAGCTATATTTATTTGTATTTTATTTAATTCAGTTTGGTGCATTTGCATTGCAATAATTGTACAATGGTGCAATTATTGACGTACCAGCTCCTGTGACTAGAGTGATTCCTGCAGAGGGACTTAAACATCCATCAATGAACACCAATATAAAAGTTGTTTTCCCTATAGGATGCTGACATATTACTGCGTACTGAGTACTGTGTAAAGTAAAAAAAGAATGAAATGAATAAAAAAAGAAAAAATAATCACACTTCATATATTGTGCCATTCTCTGTCAAGTAAGCCTCACACCACTGCTCCGAGGCCTTGTCTTCATCTCTACGCTTTTAAAGGAGTGGCGCTCTCCTGTACGGCTGTCGGTCAGTATGTGCCACGTTCCCCAGTAGATACCGTTGGTCAGACCGCTGTAACGACCGCGGTAATACCGTCCGTTCAGGTTAGCGGCCAGGCAGGCGTCAAACCACCAGCCTGCGCCGTAATACTGCGCACAGTTGCCAGTAGCGTAGCGGTCGTGGTCGCGGTCAGCAGTGCTGAAGGATCTTCCATCGTGGTTGTACCGCTTGCTGTAGCTCAAGGCGTTGCCCGCATCGCCAGAGTACTCCCGTGCAGTAAGACGATATCTAGAAAGACATGCAGTATAAATACTCTCTGATAATGCAATATAATGATGTGCAATATGTGATTCTGTTTCAGGGGACTCAGACTGTACAGTAGGCCTTTATGCAGAAACAGCAGATACTTTCTAATGGGAGGTGGATGATTGCCAATATAGTTTGATTTATTTATATTTATTGAATCAATATGGCTGAGTAGTAGAGCTTTTTTTACTGCAATGGAGAGGTCTCATTAAGACACACACACACACACATACACACACTAGGGAGAAGGGGGTCAGGTTCCTTGCCACTAACATTAGTATTAGTCATCCAGTGTGGGGAGGATGAAACTCAGCCACAACTTAACCAACCCTAACCTACTACCAACACGTTCTCCTGTGCAGAAGCATATACCGTTGTGCCTCTGAGGCGACCTTGAAGATGCTGTAGGTGGCCTGGCGTCTCTGCTGGTGCCAGTCCTCCAGCTCGATGCGTAGCTGGTGCTGGCCGCTGGAGGTCAGGGCGTGCAGAGCTGCGTTCCCCAGCCAGAGTTCCCCGGCCTGCGGGGAGCCGAAGCCCTCCACATATTCCTGCCACGTCCGGTTGAAATCCAATGAGCCGTCTTGCCGACGCTGAAACACCGTCCAGCCACCACCCGTCGTCTCCATGTCGCATTTAGCCTATAGAGAGCCAGAGAGGCTTCACCGTTAGCCAATCACAGCACCACAACATTAACAATCAGGAAGGATGGGGAGGGGTGGTGGTGAATAAGGTGAATATTGTGTTCATTGCGTATACCTCCAGAGCTGGGCGGTGCAGGTCAGGCTGGATAGTGTAGATGCCGTTCTCTACAATCCCCAGTTTATAGATCTCAGCACAGTCTTGAGGGTGGAACCTTGCCAGTGGAGCGACTGCAAACCACACAACACAACACAACACTTCCATAAAATCTATGATTCTAGTTTTAGTCATGGGACTTCAATGAATAGCTGAGGACACTAGAAGCACAATTTTCAATTACAGAATCAGAATCAGAAATACTTTATTGTCCCCGGGGGGAAACTGATGAGGTAAGTATGTAAATGCTGTTGAATTCCGATGGTATGTAATGTTGAAAAGAACTGGATTCAAATAATTGAACCAATATTTGAATCACTACAGCCAAGCAAGATCGTAATAACACTGTGTTCGTGTTTTACTCTGCATAGGCTGCACGGACACTATGAATAGTTTCTCACTTAGATCTCCCACTCCCAGATGACGTGACCTCCATATGAACTCCATATACTGTGTGTGTGTGTGTGTGCCTTACCTGTGGGGGGATACTGTGTGATGCTCTTCAGTAGCAGCAGAAGATCCTTCTCACCCTGTCTGCCCACTGCGGCTCCCTCTTTCCATCCACACAAACACACACATCACACAGATTTGAGTTGGTTTTGTGTGTGTGTTTGTGTGTGTGTGTACACTCCAACCTTTTCTAATCCACCTCAGAGCACTTACATTCCTATGCACTCACCTCTGACCGGCACTTGGCAGACCTAATTAAGGTTCTGTTTACCATGTGCGTGCATGTGTGTGTGTGTGCGTGCGCGTGTGTGTGTATGTGTGTGTGTGTGCATGTGTGTGCGTGAGTGTGTGTGTGTGTGTGTGTGTGTGGAGGGTGCTCCTCACCCAGTCTTCTGGCCATTGCCTTGAGAGGCTGGCTGTGACAGTGGAGGTCACACTCTGTCAGCACAGCTGCCATCAGTGCCAGTATGGCTCCCAGGGAGTCCCCGTTCTGCGTCCCTTTGCTCCAGGGGGCCCCTGTGTCTTGGACAGAGCGCATGCAGCGCTGCAGCTGCACCACACGCTCTTTGACATCAGCAGCAGAGGTGATCTTCATCTGAGAAAAAAAAAAGATGAAATAAAACACACTATTAAATCATTAAATTAGTAGTATCAGTAATAGTATATAAGAGATGAGATGACATGACATGAGATAAGATGCTCTTCATTCATCCCACACAGGGCATTTGAGTGGCACAGCAGAGGTACAAGAAAATAAGAGGAATTCGAATTAAAAAGAGACACCATTTTTAAAAAGGGCACACAAGAACTCAAAATATAACACAATATATAGAAAAAATCGATGATCTATATTTCACATGAATGTCAGTAGGTTGTATGTAAGTAGTGCAAGTACACACAATGTACTGTGTTGTATGATCACAGCACTCACACTAATCCACAGACGCAACCACCCAGGGGGCTTGTGCAGTGGTGCATTACACTCACACTTACATTACCCTTTGTATTCATGTCACACACACACACACACACACATACACCTGTTGGTGCATGAGCTCAGCACAGGCGTGTGATGAGGACACTTTTGAAGCCGGTCTAAATTTACATCTACTTTGATTGCCCCATCTCTGAAACATGTCTGTGAGGTGGAAGAGCCAACTTTAGAGTACAGGAAACCCCATGAGACGGGACCCACTGGCCCTGCCGCTACGCTGCCTAGTATCTATGACACAAATGTAGCTCTTTCTTCAGTGAGGTTGTGTCATTCACCATTGCACCCTGCCACATAAGAGAAGAGAGAGAACAAGAAAAGAGAACAAGGTGATGTGTGAATGTCCATAGTGTTACTACTGTATTACTGCACAGCGGCACTACAGTAGTAACAGACTACAGTCTGTTACATGATTTGAGATTGGCCATCCCCAGGTGTACGGTGTCATCATATAGAACCATGTAAAACACAGCACACCTCAACCTCAAGATTGAACGATGCACAATGTCCCCCCTCACCTTAGGCTGAACTTGTGGGAAATCCGCCGCCAGCCTGTGTTCCAGTCTTGAAGGGTTGTTGTTGGAGTTTGCCGCTGGAAGACTGACCGCTGTTCTGCAGCCTCTCACCCCCGTATGACCCTCACAGATGCCGGTCCCCGGTCCCATTCCCACCCCGGGTTGCAGAGGGAGCGCGGCCACCAGGCTGTCCCTGCAGGGAGGGTGTGGACAGGAATGGGACGCGACCATGGAGAGGAGAGCTCCGACTAACATCCACACCGGTGGCGGCATACCAACACAACCACATGGAATCATGGGAAAAATGAGCGCCTATAAGTTGGAGGTTGGTTATGAACACTTTTTCCGCTGATGGGCTGTCCTTTTGATGCTGCAAATTTGCACTTAATCAGTGCACCAATTTATCTTCCCCGGTCGATGTCTCCTTGATGATCCTTGAGTTGTTGATGTTGATTGTCACCCAACTTGTGTCTTGATGTGTTGATTGATGGTTTCAGATTATTCTATGTCACTGCAGGTATGTGTCTTCCAGGAATGGAAAAGTACTCAAATAGATCATTAAGAGTAACTAATCAAAAGTAGTACTGATCTTCCCTTCTAAGAAATGTCTGTCTGTTGTTGCCGAAATATTACTTGTATTCCTCTGGTGTTTCTCTCATCCTCTTCTTTCCTTCTGTTCTTACTTCTTGCTCTCCATTGCCACTCTTTCTGCCCTTCTCTCTCTCTCTCTCTCTCTCTCTCTCTCTCCCTCTCTGTCAGTGCCCCACTGCTTTGGCTCAGATTCCTAGATAACTGCAGCACTCTTCACTGTCTGACATGCACTAATGCACACACACACACACACACACACACACACAATTTGTGGACCTCATTGACTCACACACACATGCTTGACATATGAAAATATATTGCATTTGAATAGGAATTCTATAATATGTATGCACAATATGGACACTGAACAATATAATAGCCTATATACACACACACCTATTTATATTGTTAAAGTGCATACTTGACAAGTATTGTATGGGGAACACCATTCGGACGGTATGTGTGTGCGCTGCTGACTCTGAAGTCGATCCTCCACATCCAGGGCTCTTTTGTATTGAGGTGTTTGTATTTACAAACCAAGTTCCGAAAAAGACCATAAAGACTAGACTCTCAATAGGTGTGAAAATCCAGGAATTCCTCTATAAACACCGGAGTCATCCCAATGACCAGGGGTCTCCGACACACACTCCAACAACTAACACAGAGCTGGAGACGCACAGGCACACATACCCATACACATATTCAGACAAAAAGATCATCATGTACTTTAAATTACTATTATATTAGAATTGTATTTGAAGTGTATTTTGTATTTTGTATCTATATGAGAGGAATTGTATATTGGTCAGAAAGATCAACCCTACAAATATATAAATGGCACCTCTTCTGAACTCCACCAAGAATGCCACCGCCGTCTTTCCCAGGGATGGAGGTGGACACACACATACAAACACAAACAGACACAACTGTTTTTTGTATACGTTTTACAATATAATGAAGCAGGACAACATAAATGATAGAAAAAATATACAATCTCTATTGCTTACAGTGCGGACATCTCATGTGTCTACAATACTGCTCTATGTATTAGATATTTCGTTTGATTTGGTAGAAAATATAAAAATAAGTGAATGCTGCCCTCTAGTGGTCATTTGTTCAACTCTTTAAGAAAATACACAACGTACATTTTTAAAACGATTGATAAGAACTGTATATATAAGCCTTTTTTTATATATACAAATACATTTCAAGTTCATTTGTTTTACTTTTAAATGTCCCTTATCTTAAATACTGAACTGGTAAGTATGCCGACATGCTGCGCTCTCTGAAACGAACGCGTCGCGCGCACGTCGAAAGTGGGCGGGGCCACGCGTGACGCAGAGCGCAGGGTTGTTTTGTAAGGAGGAAGTGAAAGAAGAAGAGAGCAGCTGAGAGCGAGCTGAGGTAGCAAATAGTTAGCTCGCTGGCAAGCAAGCAAGCATCCGAGGAAAGTGCCACGTTTAAAACCGATTCGTCGACATACGTCTTATTGTTTCGCGTGAATTATTAGTTGCGGCACACGGTCAGAAGTAAGACATTGAGTCGTTAACGCTAGCCGACCGGGTGAACGCCAGCGAGCCCCGTCCTCCCGACACGCAGGGCTAGCCGCTCGCCTTCTTCAACAATAACAGCCCGCTAGCAATCAAAGCGACCCACGTCAAGAACCCACCGTTCCCGTGTGCCACAAGTTTGAAGTAAGTCCTTAAAACAAGCACACGCTTTGATGTAAACGTGATTCGTCCGTTAAGACGTTACTTAACGTGACGTTACTCAATGTCAAAGCACGGCTACTAGCCGCGGCTACCGTCGGTGATGGTGCAATATTCTGAAGAAACTGGTCGGGAAAAACAACCCCGGCCTGTAGCCTCGGTGCGGTCGATCTCCGCCGGATTGTGAAACACATGCAGCTCGATCTGCGGACTAACTCGCTTTCGCCCGACCGATCGATCGCTATTTAGTGTGTCGCTGTTATGACGGCGGACGGTATTTGACCGTTTTAAAAGCCAACGCGTCCGGACCGCGGATTGTAACGGGGCTGTTGTTATGGTTCAAGTCGGGAGTCTCGACGCCGACTACGTATTGTATTCGCTTATTGACGCCATCCCCGGTCAAACGGTGTGTTTTCTTCTACTTATAAAGGTGTGTAAGTGAATGTCAGAAGGCTCGCAGTCTGACGTCCATTCGGGGCCATCCTGATGCTTTGGCCCGCAGTGGCCACCCTTTTTTTATGACATCTGTTTTGTTTTTTCTGGATAGGGTTAGGGTTAGGCTAACCCTATCCGGTGTCGGAAAGGCAACGTATCTCCAGAGGTTTGTTTATGCCCCGTGCTTTGCTGTCGCTGAACACAGATTTTTTTAGAATTTAGAAGACAAAAAAGTATGATGGCAAAGGGATCCGCAACACTGGATATTACGCACCGAACAAACCCGCCTGTGACTTGTTTTAATGTCCTCTGGCCTCCGTGTAACTGCTGTATCCCAGACATACAGAACTATAGGAGGAGACATTGTTGATGGTGATGCCTGCAGTAAGAAAAACTGTACTGCTCTGGCAACAGTATTCATTTAGGAGAAATGTCATGCTTTCTAAATATGCAACTGGCACTGAAAACGTTGGAATATCCCTGTGAAGGGATATATCACTGTGTAATCGTGGCTCTATTACTCATGCTTGTACTTGACAGTGTTTCTAACATATTTTCCATACAATTACTTCCTTTATTGTCTTGTCTTTTTGGGAGAGGTGGTTATTTGCAGCAGGCTGTGCTGGGAGTAGAATATACTCTACTATAGCATCTTAAGGTGGAATATGGATTTTTATATATGGATTATATCAATGATCCAGGGTACAATTTTTTACTGGTGTGTTTTGAAGTAATTGTCTCTCATATGAGCTCACTACCTGGGTGCGTCGCTAGTTCATTGTCTCATGTAAAAACAGGGTGTGTGACATGTCAGCGGTTCATGGTGTCTTGATTTGCATTGGCATTGCATTTAAATAAACCTTTAGGCCTATAATTGTATTTTGTAGATGGCGTTATATTTTGACTATTCTAACTTCTACAACCACATCACCATACATTTATGGGCAAACAGAAATTCAATGTATCAATCACATGATGAAATGAGTAAAAACCCAAATACTTTTTTTCAATTACAATACTGATATCAAACCCAGGTGGTGATTGAATGAATCCAATAAAAAGTAGTTCTGTGCATTCCTTTGAAACAGTCACATGAAATACTACAGTGAAACAAATGGAGACATCTGAACCATTTCATGCATGACCCCAGCAAACTGCAGACAAACATCCAGCCCGATGTCTGACAAAATGGTTGTTGGGTTACTAGGCTAATGCTAAGCCGCCCTGTTCTTTGGTTGTGTCTACAAAGCTACACAGTTCACACAGCAGTAAGCGTGGTGTGGTTCACCGCTAATACAGATATCTGCAAAGAACTAAATCTCATTAGAGCCTTGCATTGTTTTATGACACCGAAACATGAGCCTCTGAGCAGACAAAGGTCTACGTCCCTGGACCCAATGCTTATATCAGTTGTCATGTGACAATGGGCTGAGCATGCCTCTATCCGTAGTTTTTTGGCTGTGTCCAAGATACTTGCTTCACAGGAGAATGGCTGTTTGGGTGTTCTACCTGAAGTCTTGAAACTACCAGTGTCCTTTTGTTGCCTCAATGTTGACCTTTTTTTGGCTATGCATGTCTGTGCTTGCATAGCCGTCTTTACCGTTGATGTGTCACTAATTGTAGGCTGGGAAGTTTCTGGTTAGGTCAATCTGTTCATACATTATTCCGCCTGGCCTAGAGCATCTTGTTGCTTTCAGATTATGATGCTCTATCATTAGGAATCTTGCAATAAGCATGGCCTAGTACCTATACAATGCTTAAATGGAGAATGATTGCTCCATCAATGCTATAGATTATTTCATTATGTGCTGGGTAGCCTAAATAAATTACGGTGAAGAATGTATTGATGTTGTACTACTGTTGCACACTTAATTCATGAGAGCCATGTTTGGTTCAGCCAAGTGGAATGAAGATGTTAATGCAGTTGACGCTCAAAACCTCACAGCTGGCATTCCACGGATAAGCCAACGTCTGCATGGGTCTAGACTTTAGATAACATTAGGAAATTAGATTTTTCATTGAGGGCCTATATTTAACTTGCATTTAGACTATGACTACTGAGAATTTTTGTGCATTTGTTTTTTTCTTTCCACTATGGATTCCACATTTAGATGGAAAAAAGCACACTGTAATATAATGAACCATTTATTAACGGTTCAATAAACTCAGATGTTGGTGCACTGGATGTTCTTTTCTGTTGGTATAATGCTGCAGCCATTTCAGCTTCCATGTTGAAGCCAATGCTGAAGTTCTTCAATATGTCTTATATCCACTACATGTTGGATTGTTTTATCAAAGTTTATTAAACAGTTACAATGTTTATTTTGGGAGAGTGGTTGCATTGATTTTCAGGTTGTTCTGGTTTAGAGCTTTCCTTTTTTTCCCCCACTTGTCCCACCTTAATCTGTCGTTACGTTTCTGCCAAAAGAAGTTGGTTCAGGTTCTGACATTAGGGTCCTTTTTTTTTAAAGCAAAACTTTTGCTAAGAGTCTTTTGTCTTCAAATTGAACACGTCAGTAAATCTTACAGGAAGGGATGTGCACAGATTTATGAAACGATGCTCCATAGTAGCCAACAAACAATTTGACGCTATTCCTATAATTGTTTTTGGGTATAACGGATTCTTTTTTTTGGAACACAGAGTAATAGTTATATTGCACCCCCACATGTAAACCAAGTCTGGTTTTCTTGTTTTTAAAAATGGAGAGAGTCAAATTCCTCCACAGTTGCATTTTTACATTGTGTGTGTGTGTGTGTGTGTGTGTGTGAGCCCTGATGTATCCCTCGTGATTTGGGAGACGGCTTAAAAAGCACATGACTGAATGAATGCAGTTCCAACTTGAGTGGTTGGGAATTCTACATTTACGTTCTACATAAAAGTGTAGGTTTATGTTATACATAATGGCTACCATTTACTGAGCTTTGCTACATAGAATGGTAGAGCATAGAAACAAACAAACTTGCAAAAAAATAGCATTTTGACAGCTCTCACCAACAATCAATAAACTATGAATGGAAGGATTGTATTCTATGTTTTTCTCTTCTGCTTAATGCTTAAAATTCTTGACGCCATCTTTTCTGTCTGCAGCGCTGATAAAATGACCTCCAGGAAGAAAGTGCTGCTGAAAGTCATCATTTTAGGTGACTCTGGGTGAGTGAGAAACTGGCCTTCATGGCTCAATGTATGATTGCATGTCGGGAACAATAGGCCAAAAGTTCAAAGACTTATTTGGATTTAACAAAGACAAAAAAACCAAGGCCAAAACCATGTGTTTCTATTCAGGATACAGCTTTTATTGATTATTATTTATTTTTTGGATTTTTCTTTCCCCCCCCCTTCTTTCAAGGCCAGACTTTCGTATTTCCTGTCAGCTTGTTCTCTTATAGCAAAATGTTGCAGTAAAAAAAAGATAGAATTTGTATAACCTTTTTTCATTTGTTCAATTTTATTCAAAGTAAATGATCTGATCTGTCCAATCAAACCATGCTCTTTGTTTTAGCCAATTATCTTCTTCATTCTCGTCTCCTCCAGCGTTGGGAAGACCTCCTTGATGAACCAGTATGTGAATAAAAAGTTCAGTAACCAGTATAAAGCCACAATAGGAGCAGACTTCTTGACCAAGGAAGTGATGGTGGACGACCGGCTTGTTACAATGCAGGTGAAAAAAAAAAAAAGTCTTCATGCTGAATTCTATATTAAAAGATGATTACATTTGAGCATTTACAATACAATCCATATTAAGGACAAGGCTCCTCCTGTATAAGATATCAATACAGTATAGGATATACTACTTAATCCATGGGAACCACAGTTGATGTTTTTTTTGCCTTTCATTGTAGATTTTATTCTAATTATGTTCATCTTTGGTTGCTGTCTAGATCTGGGACACGGCTGGCCAGGAGAGGTTCCAGTCTTTGGGCGTGGCGTTCTACCGAGGGGCAGACTGCTGCGTGCTAGTGTTTGACGTGACCGCACCGAACACCTTCAAGACCCTGGACAGTTGGAGAGACGAGTTTCTGATCCAGGCCAGCCCACGAGACCCAGAGAACTTCCCCTTTGTGGTCTTGGGCAACAAGATTGACTTGGAGAATAGACAAGTTAGTATCATTATAGTCCATAGTCACAGTAGCACTACTTGTAATGTAATCTATGCCATTTTGTCACTTACTGAAATAAGAGAAGAGAGAATAAGAGAAACGGTGTCAAATCCTGTTTTTGCCAGTGTCCGCCGTTTGTGAACATTCTACTCTGCTCCGAACTCAAGTTGCGTTCTTTTCGTGCCTTTTCCGAGGCACTTCGACACTGATGGCGAGTGTGTGTGTGTGTGTGTGTCCGTGTCCCCGTCCCCGTCCCCGTCCCCGTCTGGCCAGTGATTGATAGCCACTTTAAGGTTTAATTATGCCTTCATGAGCCAATGCAGACTTGTGACGAGCAAACTGCACTTTTAAAATGTCGGATGTGCATGGACAGAGCCTGTGCGGTGGGGCGTGTCTTTCAGTGCAAAGTCTATTTGACAAAAGTTTAGTCCAGTGACTAAACGGCATGCTGCATTTGAAATGGCAGTTACAAAAGACATTTGATTTAGCTGTGTGTATATTTGTTCAATAATAAAATCTATCCCTACTTTCCCTTTTTTATTGCATTGTAATGACCTCATCAAAGTAAAATCTACCCAAAATGGCAAGTGATGTAAAATGTACTATTCTTGTCTGACTGCTGTGATGACACCTTCCACACTCCCCTAAGGCTGCGTTCACACGCCATGCAAAACGTCTACACACCCCTGCCACACACAGGACTTGGATGGCTGTTAATATCAGAACAGTGTATCCTGCTGGTCGATTTTGAGTTCAATGGACCAAACTGTTCCCTTTCTGATAACCTGGGGATGCGTAGTCGGTGTGAAATAAGACGACTGATGGCTACGCCCTCTACCTGTATTTTTGAACCATTCTTTATGTATTGTCTTTGAACAGGTAACCACCAAAAGGGCTCAGGCATGGTGTCAAAGTAAGAACAACATCCCATATTTCGAGACCAGTGCCAAAGAAGCCATCAACGTTGAACAGGCATTCCAGACAATTGCACGCAACGCCCTCAAACAGGTATGTCTATAAGAGATGAAAGACAAGTGGAGATTTTGTTTAAACGCCCAATGTTTAATCCTCA
>OMKN01079263.1:5521-15678 GCA_900302345.1 Melanonus zugmayeri
CACATACAGGGGGTTAAATACTGTTGACAGCTTGTTTCCAACTCTCTCTACTGCTCTCTCTCACTCTCTCTCACTGTATCTGTCTCTCTTTAGCATTCTGTCTCTCTCTCTCTGTCTCTCTCTCTCTCTGTCTCTCTCTGTCTCTCTCTCTCTCTCTCTCTCTCTTTATCTCTCTCTCTCTCTCTCTCTCTATGTCTGTCTGTCTCTCTCTCTCTCTGTCTCTCTCTGTCTCTCTCTCTCTTTAGCATTCTCTCTCTCTCTCTATGTCTCTCTCTCTCTGTCTCTCCCTCTCTCTCTCTCTCTCTCTCTCTCTCTCTCTCTCTCTCTCTCTCTCTCTCTCTCTCTCT
The DNA here is from genome assembly GCA_900302345.1 of Melanonus zugmayeri. NCBI lineage: Eukaryota > Metazoa > Chordata > Actinopteri > Gadiformes > Melanonidae > Melanonus > Melanonus zugmayeri. The sequence goes on from OMKN01079263.1 coordinate 5,869, forward strand.
CTCTCTCTCTCTCTCTCTCTCTCTCTCTCTCTCTCTCTCTCTCTCTCTCTCTCTCTCTCTCTCTGTCTCTCTCTCTCTCTCTCTCTCTCTGAATGTACCCCCAGGCCAACGCTCTAAAATGGCATCCAGCAAATGTTTTAATCAATGTCGCTGACACCTTAAGAAATATGGCTGTTAAACTTCCAGTGGACCTGGTGTCAATAGGACATTTGTCTTATTGCCCGGGGGGGAAAATTGTGACAGCATAATATTTGTTTAATTTGCATCTGAAGGGGCTGAAGAGTGAGTTCTTTGGTGTAAAAATAATAACGGCTGTTCAGTTAACTTGTTATGTTTAACATATAACGTATCCATAACCTTGTATAGTGCTATGATCATCTTTATGAAATGCTTGTTTTTTATTCTCCAATGCGCTCACAGCTTCTGAATAATGTATGTGTTTTTTAATAAAATGGATCTATTTGTTATTATAATTACACATCTTAGCAGGCAAGGGCAAGGCATTTATAATCTCGCTCTATTTTTAGATGTAACATCATTCGACTAGATGATTATATTTTACACCATTTAGTATTTTATTCAACCAATTAGAACCTGTGCAGTGAAAATACTCAATCAATACTCAATACTAGTAGAAGTTACTTCTGTTAAATGTTTGTTGAAGTGTGTTACTTTGTGTGTGTGTGTGTGTGTGTGTGTGTGATGTGGATAATATACAGTATGCCTTACAAATTAAAGGTGCCTCACAATCCCAAGGGCCTTGAACTGAACTGCATTTTAACACTGTTTCAAGCGGAAATCAGTCCAAGAAATGATTAACTAAATAAATGATCAATGATATATAAGTATAATTATATATAATTAACATATATATAATTAACAATGACACACATCAATGTTAGGTGTCCATATTAGACGGCCATGTTTGATGTTCAGGTTAGGCGTCCCTTTTAGGCGTCCATGTTAAACGTTCAGGTTCAGTGTCCATATAGGTGGGTCGCACATGACGTCACGTCACTGCGTCGACTGCAGATGGGGGTCAGGAAGTGATTTGTGCATAGAGAAGCGCTATCAAAATGCCAACGTCTGTGCCAACCGATCTACTTTCGAGTCCTGAAAGTAGTAACACATAAACTCACAGAGGAACGGCGGCAGCAGACATGGATTAAAAACCCTCATCTAAAGTCTGGAGGAGTGGAGTCAGAAAACGCTTGTGTATGCAGTGATCACTTCGTGAAATTCAGCTTCATTCAGCTACTTAACGGACCAGCTACAGACCAGGGTGGCAATATTGCTGGAAACATCCACTATCACCCTGTAGAGTTTGTTCTGCAGCTTGTGTTTCACAGCTAGAGAGCTATTTTCCGGTGTCTTTGTTTTTTTAGCAATACTAGCTAGCTATCACGGCCTGCTGTCACTGTGGGGTCTTTACCACTTTGCTCTTTATTTTATTTAGGCTGTCCGACTGCTGCCAACAATATAGACTCTCCAGACTGGGATCCTACGGTTCATCTTGGTTACCAGCGAGATAAACCAATGACTGGAGGAATCATGTCAACGTGAGGAAAGGTTGAGGTCCAGAAAAGTATTATCCGACGCAGCAAAGAAATTGCTGGACCCCGGTGACCTCGGTCAACATGAGGGAAAAATCACTTTTCCTCAATGTGTAGGGATCATATCCGATGTGTTTTGTTATCTTCTGATGGTACCTGCTGCATGCAGGTCCATCTAAGCTTTAGTGTAATGTGCTCTTCACTCCCTGCCCCCCATCTGACTTTTGCACATCATAGGGGTCACATGACTGCAACCAAGCAATTAGATATCTCAGTTAGACGTCCATGTTAAACATTCAGGTTAGGTGTCCAAGGTCCATATTAGACATACCAGTTAAATATTCAGGTTCAATCTTCATGTTAGGCATCCATGTTAAATGATCAGGTTAGGTGTCCATTTTAGGCGTCCATGTTAATGGTTCAGGTTCGGTGCCCATATTAAGTCCCAGTTAGACGTCCATGTTGGATGTAACAGGTGTCCAAAGTCCATATTAGATGTGCCCGTAAGATGTTCAGGTTTAATGTTAATGTTAGGTGTCCATTTTAGCTGTCATGGCAATGTTTCTTTTTTCTTGCTGGTGAAGAGCGGCGGAACCAAGAGAACTTCTTCTCTTCCTTTTTCACCTCTGTAGTCTCCTGTTCAGTAATAATAAAGAATTAACATTCCTCACAGGGAGGTTCACGATGTTGTCTCCTGCTTTGATGCCCTCTCCAAAGCTCCCGGAGGGCTTGATGTGGCTGAACACCTCTGTGGCGATCAGGGAGCAGGCCAGCAGGGTGTTCTGGGGGTTCTTACAATACATTGCATGGATGTGAGAGAGGGAGCTGTTGTATTTCTTCACACGTTACTATTCCTGTTTAAATAAATTGAATTCCTTGTATGGTTATATAACTAAACCTAAAGCAGACCTCCTGCTCGGGGTCCATCAGGCGCTCCAGAGTAGACTGAAACACCAGGTTGTGGTGGCCACTTCCTGGACCACGGCCTTTTCAAAGGTCCGGTACCGGAGGATGTGGGACCGGGAGGACATTTGGTCCCGGCCTCTGAACAGTCGGGCCACAATGAGTCCAACAGTGAACCATGTCCTGTTTTACAGAGGAAGACACCTGGACTGCTTAGTTTGCCTAAAACTAAATCAGTAATTCATTATTACTCATGTATGTTTATCATGTTCTCGAGCTGCTAGCATGCACCTGTATGTGGTGCTAGACTTGAAGTCTATCTTTGTTGTGTCATGATGAACCTACGGTTATGATGACAGAGGTGGAGTCTCCTGCCAATGGCTAAGCTGCTGGAGGAGGAAGGACATATCCAGTAACTGCAGGGCCACAGCCATTGTTCTCCACCAGAGCCCTGCAGAAGAGCTTGGAGTGCTGGAGCCAGGTGCCAAACCTCAGGGATTGTTAGGTTTCAATGAAACTGGCATTACAGCTATTTCTTTTCACCTTGGATTTTTTTATTCTCTAATATTTTGTTCTTTATTCATTGATACAGTCCATCATCCTTATGCACGATTACCTTGGGTGGGGATGGAGGTTTCCTCAGGGCTGTGTGCTGAGTGGTACTGGGCCAGTAGAGCCTCCACAACCTCCCGCAGGATGGAGAAGAGCAGATTAGGGCCTTTCAACAGACAGAAGAGAGAAGATGTCTTACACCAGCTGCTCCTCCACAATACATTCACACAGGAGCAGCTTGGATGTGATCATGTATCCTGTTCTTAGATTCAAGATTGGGTTGATTATTTTACCTTCTTGAAGTTCATAACCTCAATATGTTTGCAGTGATTTATGGAGGACTATTGTATTGATTGGTCCATGGTTGCCAACGGTAACCAGTCCTACCTTGAGAGAGGTCCCGAATGACTTAATCAGGCGGATCTGCAGCAGCATGGCAAGCCTCCTCGTCCCAGACGAGGGAGGTTGGTGTCCACAGTGATGCTGCGCATTTTCCTCACGGTGTCCAGGATGAGACAACTCATCTGGAGGAGAGGGAAGAGAAAGAATGAGAGGGAATGGAAGGGAATAGAGAGATGACGGCTGGAAATGAGAGAAGAGATGGTAAGAAAGAAGAGTGAGAGGAGAAAAAAGGTAGGAATAAATATTTGGAGAAGAACAGATGATTGCTTGCACACTTGTCATTCTTTTCATAATGGCCAATAGATACATATTTACAACTACCGGTGAATGCTGAATATACTGAAGAATATCTAATAGTAGCATGAGCAGTATTGTCATACTATAATTGTAGTAGTAGTAGCACTGCTGGTAGGACCTACCTGGAGAGTGAGGGTCAGGAGCTGCTGCTGGTCCAGCCATCTGCAGCCCTCCACATTCAGAGGGTGGAGCCTCAGCATCAGCTGGACCCCCTCCATCTTCTGGATGAATATCATATACATGGTAATGGATGTTTAGACCACATGGGCTTTCATTTTACCAGTATGCTGAGAATACCTAACTCAATTTGTGTATTATTACTGCTCAACACATAATAATATATATATTTTATGTTTTTTTAATCTTATTTGTGTTTTCTAAGTATTCATGTTGTATGTCATATTATTTATAAGTAGTATCTGGAACAGTGCTGTTGTAACTATTGCTTCATTAGCCAACTTCCGAACAGTTATGCAATACAATTGAATCCAATACAATCATTGTTTAAATGCTAGTATGTCCTGCAAATCCCAGTCACTGAACAGCAGGTCCTCCTGGCTAGCTTACAGTAAAGTCAACATTCCAATGAAGATGGAAATGGAAGTATGTTAATAAAGTAGCTACACTGCAAAATTCATTGTTTTAAATTAACATATTCAGAATGCAAATCAGCGTTTTCAAATTGAAACATTAATAAGTCACTATGTCACCCAGGGAGCATCTTATTCAAACAAGTGGACACCTGGTAAGGAGCGGTGGGCTGCAGAAGACTGTTGGCCTGCTGCCTGTCCACCGTCACCCTGACCCAGGGGAAGGAGGAACAGAGGAGGCCTTGGCTCTCCTGGAAGATGGTGGAGGACTTCACAGGAGAGCGGGACCCAGGGCTGACCTGGAGAGCACAACACCAGTAGACACCTAGTTCGAACACAAGTCAACCAGGAGTTTCAGGAGCTGTTGCAGAGGTCAGGTCTCCTCCAGCTGCTTTTATTTGAACATGAACCTTCCTGTGAACCACAGCCACCTGGCTCCAACTCAACAACAATACCTCCTACTATATTTCAGTATGTAATGACTCTAGACAGATGTGCGGGATAGTACTGGTGCCCATGTGGGACAACTTGAGCAACACGGATACCTGAGTCAGCAGCTGGGAGATGAGTGCTCTGAGGGAGGAGCCAGAGACCACCACCTGCCAGGGCGCAGCCGAGGCAGGGGTGGAGTCGGCAGCTGCCTCGACCTCAGAGGAGGATGTCTGGATGGAGGGTCCAGGGTCCGGTGGGTCTCCAAGACGACCTGAAGACCAATCAAAGTATTACGATAATTTTTTTCCATCTTACACTTCATGGTCTCTTTTCCCCGTCATTACAGCCCTTGTTGTCTTGCCTCTTTGAGGGCCTGGTACGGCTGATTAGTTTAAGTTAGTAACACATGTATACCTTCACAGGGTTTTGGAGAGGGTGAGTCACCAGCACAACGCATGTTCGAAAGCAACAGCCAAAAAAAACTCACGAGAGAGCAGTGAAAAACACGACGTACTCATGAGAGACCTGGCAACCTGATGAAGAGCAGAGCCACCGAACCCTGAATTTATAGCGTCTGAAATCCATCACTGGTCATTGTGTGTCGTGACATCACCACGGAGAGCCTGGTGGCAGGGTGTGAGTGACATGTTCCTAAATGGTTCCGTTGTAACTATAGTGACAATGATGCACACTGCAAACGTAGCATCCAATTAGCTTCCTTTTTTCATTAATTAGAGTGAATGATGAAAAATGTAATTGGTTTGAAATACTCAGTGAAAAGATCAGTGAGTGATTGCATTGGGGGAAATCGTGCACTTACTCTAAAGTAAATACAATTTGCGTGTGTGTGTGTGCACGTGTGTGTGTGTGTGGCATTTGTGAAACACCCGAGGTACTGAGGCTGAAGTTGTAATCTTTCAAGGTTCATTTGTAGTAATACAGCAACAAGGGCTGCACCACACACCATCGGCATGAGTCAACATCCATCCTTGTCTCTCACTTCAGATTCTGAAAAACCAACTATGTCAGCTCAACAACGTCGCGCTCTAGCAATGTTGTAAATATTACAAACAAATCAAACCAAATAGTTAAAAAAGATGTTGAAAGATGTCAGTAGTATTTCACATTTGTTTCAAAGCCAGTATTTTGGCTTCAAGCTTTTGGCTCCAGCTTGACAGTGTGAAAGCAAAGGGACCCACTGCAAGGTGGTGTCTATGTCTTTCTCAATGCATCAATACCATGGTCTGCCAAGCACAACACACACATTTTACGAGCTTTGATAATGGATGAGTTATCAGATGAAAGAGGAACTAGGCTTAACCGATAATTATCTTAATTAAAATGTACTCTCACCATAATGGCTGGGGCAGAAAATAGAAATACAGACATTAATGTGGAAGAAGAAAACAGTATTAGTGAGAGTGGTGAGTAGGCAGTTGAGAAGAAGGATGAAGGCAGCCATGTTTGAAAAGGTAGTTAAAGAATTAATTAAATGAGTTAGAGCCAAGACAAAGTGGAAAGCAAAAGGCATAAAGTCAAAACTGTAGACACTCACGTGGCTAGTTGTTGGGCTCTTATGAAGACGCTTACTGCAAGGTTCAATTAACTGTATTTAAACACATATTTGCATATTTGCAAAAATAACAGCAACTAATTATATTATGTTGTTAAGAAAGTGTATCTAATTCATGTTTCAAGTACACAAGGTTTAGAGAGTAACTTATGTACTAGGTTGACATGGTGGGCAAGTTTCACTGATTATCTCCTTTAAAATACCAATTTCCAAAAGGCTGTAGCAGTGTTCATCGCATTGCTTTTCTTGTTAACAATATTTGTTGTAGACATGTCGGATATATGGTGTGATTCAACTTGTATTTGTGTATACTTGTATTTACTCAAATACATTTCCTATTTCCTATTTACTAGCAACATTTTTTTATTTTTTATTAGAAAAACACAATTACTGCCAACAATAAACGACACACATTATAAACAGCAAGATACAAGAGAAACTATAAATGGGATGGGTGTCGAGCAACAGATGGAGAGATAGGCAGGAGATATAACAACAGCAAAATAAAAAGTGGGGGGTGCAAGGTAAGATGAGCATGTGGTGGAAGTAATGAGAGGCATCACGGGGGGTAGAGAGAGGGACAGAGCGAGAGAGAGAGAGGGACAGAGAGAGAGGGACAGAGAGAGATATAAGTTAAGATGTACTCACTGTGCGCCCATCAGGGACCTTGCAGACCACAACAACCCATCGGTAGCGTCGCCTAGCAACAGGGAGGTAATTGTGGAGATAATATAAATGAGGACAGGTCATTGCAACACAAGGACACACGGAAGGCAACAGAATTACCAAATTTACAGAGAATTCTGCTGCTGCCCTCTGCCAGCGCATTACTCAAGTAGTCTCTAAATCACCTCCTGCAAATGAGACAGAAAGTAGTTAGCCAGGTAGTGTTGCTATCAGAAAACTGCTCTCCTGCCAGACAGAGTGTTAGAAACCAATCTGGTGTACATATAACTCCTTGATTCACTCAATGTTTCATTAAAAACGTGGAATTCAACGGCTAATTAAATTACAGCTATATTGACGATAAAAACCCCCTTCATAATACAAAAACGAATACCCTCCGTCTAGTTGTCAGAATAAGAATTATATTATAATGAGAGTAGAATAATAGCTTGGTGTTTTCCACATTTACAGTGCAACAAAGCATTGGATGATAGGAGTAGAAGTGTATGGGGGTGTTTTTCATGTAAATACTAAATGATGCCCAATGAGCCAAAAATACATGACAACAACATGACGTAGAACAATGGTAGCAGAGGACTCTCCTCTTTGTTCTTCATCTGCTTGCCACTGTTTTCCATACATATAAATAAGTCCTCAACAGTGACTACTGGACCTTTTCTCGAATGGAATTTTTTGCTATCGGTTATTAGAGAAATCAATGTTGTATAGACCACAATTGTCACAGAGACTAGCCCTGCTTAATGCCACTGGCGCTGTACAATGGTGATTCAAATTGCCCTTCTCTATCCAATATTTGCTGCTCTAAAACAAGTAACGCAAAGGCGTATTATTCATTTATGGGTGTAATTAAAGGTTCAAGCTTTGGGCCGTTCTGTCAGAAAGACTGGTACTCTGATACTGTCTAAAGTGTAAAACAGGGAGGACAGGGAAAATGCACGGACACATACATCACATACATAATGCACCACATGCACTACATTGAAGATAGGCACATGAAAGACATCAATCGCAGATCACGTGCACATTGTGCACGTGCAAGAGTGACAGTGCGATCCAGTCTTTAATTTATGCTGGGATGAATGAACATGCCTACTCAATGAGCTTCAATTGTAATGCAAATTCAGTGGACATTTTTTTTAATTTAACAAAAAACGCACCAGGTTTCCACCGAGTATGGGGCACCACAGTCCGGGGCAGAGATAAGTGCTTTTATCTGAACCGCAGTGCCTGTGGTGGGAACACCATTCACAGCTTGGATTATTCATGTTCCTGGATAGCTGCTCCTGTGGATTTCTAGTAGCCTTACTGGCACCCATTGGTGGAGAACTGTGTTCAGTAATTCAGCATATGTACAAATGAAATCATACAACAATGATACAACGATGGATGAAAGGGAAGGACTATTGTAAGCTGTGTGCAGGGTGGGAGTGACTTTATATTAGCCTCTGATTTATCACTTCATTTCCACCTCGGTTCTTGGATGTAATGAAGGCCCGATGGAGGAATTGGTAGACCTTCAACCGTGGAACATTTGAGCATTTTTTCTGTTCCACATCTACATCTACATCTACATCTACATACAATGCTAATATATATAAAATATATACTGTATGTTGTATTTGAGGATTATTGTTTCTGGAATATCTACTGAAGCAACAGTGTGTATGTACTGTATATGTGCATAAACAAATAAGCTAAATGTGTTAAATGTAATACAAATTGTATCATAACATATTAACATATGTAGTAAATGTAAATTCATTACATTTATTTTGTTAAAAGATTCTGAACATATGCATTGATCAAATATGTATATATGACAATTAAATAGCTAGTTATAAATATGAATAGATACATAAATAAACAGTAAAATAATATGAAGCTAATGTTACACAGACATAGGGTTTTTCTATTATTAATATTACTACTAATACTAGTACTAATACTATACTAATAATAACAATAATTACGCAAACCCTGGGCCAATCTGTATCACAAAGCTCCAATAGGGAATAAGCTGTCTGTTCCTAATCACCCTCATTTTTCCTGATAAGTGAACGTAAAATAAATGCACTATTATACTGAGCAGAATCCAGACATTTATTCCACCCTTAAGTGTTCCTTGGCGCGAACATTCGCCTCAAACATCAACGCTAATCACAATTTATTATTCCGCTCAGACTAGGCCCCCTGACCAATGAAGAAAGTAATTCAATTTGTTCACAAAATTAAAATACATTAAAATTCAATCTGCCGCTGAAAAATTGCCCACGTTCACCCAAAGGTTATGTGTCGTGACAGCGTGAGGTACGCAGGAGCCACGTTACCGTCCGACGGCGGTTAGACCATCGTCATCATCACCCGAGTGTTACCACGGTGACTGCATCCGCCGGGTTCGTAATGAGACATCGACGGCCTTCAGCTGCATCACTCGTGCCTTCTTTTAACAAACACATTCATTCTTTATTCCCCTGAAAGCTCTCACTAATACTAATGATAGCAATCACACGTGTTCCCTGGTGTGCGACCGTGAGTCTCAGGGACCACTCTTCTTCTTCTTCTTCTTCATCTTGATTGTGCGTACGGTGTCATGATCTCATCCAATGCCGTTTGTATTTGTTCTTTCTTGTTATTTGCCTCACATCCTGAGCTAAACGAGTGTGTGTTTGTGCACGTGTGAGTGTGTGTGAGTGTATGTGTGTGTGTGTGTGTGTGTGTGTAAGAGCAAGCCGGCTCCAGGACCAGAGCTGCTGTCACTTTAAGCCTGTTACTGATTACACTCAGAAGAATGCACCGGGAGGAGGAAAAAGACACAGAAAGA
>OMKN01079265.1:3428-14151 GCA_900302345.1 Melanonus zugmayeri
CCCAAGGGTGCTCGAAGCCTGGGCTGACCAGCTGTGTGCTGTGCTCCAGAAACCTCTTCAGTCAGGTTCCTAGCATCTAGATCAGGAGCCCACCGGTTCTAAGCGGTTCCCCTGAAGTATGAAGTACTTGTAGTACCCCCCCCCAGTATTTTAAATGGACTTATTCATTCATGAAGTATTCTTTTGCCCTATAGGGACTCACCCCTTCAAAGACACCCATAGACCCTCCTCCCTCTTGCAGTTTTCTGACCAGGCAAACATTGGTGTGGATGATATGATCTTCCAGCTGCTACACAGAGCCCATTATCATTTAGATAAGACTTGAGGCCCTGAGACATTTTTCCATTTTGTGTTGCGCCACATGACCCTGACGACTGACTAGTTGGCCAAACTCGGTTTTATTTTGCAAACATGATGAGGATTTAGGTTTTATCTATATCTTGGCCTCATGTATGTCTTTCTGATCTAAAACTCTTTGTATTCCCTGCAGAGCTGAATAAAGTATGTATGCAATCTAAGCTCAATCATCAACATAATAGAATCCATTCATTCTCGAACAGTTTATATTGCTTATATACAATTTATTTTGTAAAAAAAGAAAATAAATGTACTTGCAGGTGTTACCTATTTATTTCAACACACATCTATGTGTGAGCCACCTATTTTGGATTGATTTATGGCGCCTACTTATCTGACTCATGTTTGCTTGTTAGCTCATAAGTGCTGTGATCATTGGTGGCTGAGAACATTAGCCAATTGTTAAAGGACGATGTTCATTCCAGCGTATCATTAGTCTCTGTATGTGACATTGTTCATATTCAAAAAGCCATGTTCTTGTCATCATCCCTCCATTTAAACTCCATTTACTTAACTCCTTTCCCGTGATGGATTGGCCCCAACAGCGGCACTCAAATCATGCCTGATTCACATTGGAAAATGAGCGAGAAAATGATATGGGAATAAATCACAGTTTGCTACTTGATCAAAACCACAGAGTGTGCCTGAGCTGATCTCTTCCTTGAGTCAATTACTCATTACACATGGCTATTGACCTCTCTCCCAATAGGAAGTTCAGTGACTATCTGCACCAGCACTGTAATTGACAAGATGTCTCTTTTAATAGAAAAATGCCCACATTTTCCCACAAGTTAATTATAAATTCGATAGTGGACCCGATGGCCACCGCCATTGAAAAAGGTTAGCACAGGCATTTGTAAGTGCCAGGCTGCCCGTACATGAACACGTCATTTCTTCCTGACAGAGGGTCCATTAATGCATGTACTTTTAGGCAATTTACTATCTCACAATATCATAATGAAAAAAAAAAAAATCTGATCCATATACAGTGCATAGGTTTGAAAGTGACATGAAAATAGATGGGTATGACTAATGTGTGAAATGTGAGACAGCTGAAACATGCTTGTGATCATAAATCTCCCAATTTATCATACATGACGCTATAGTTCCTATACAGGCTCATGTTCTGTTACAAACATTGTGGTTTCTCTTCATCGTTTTCTCTTCATAGAAGGGCCATAACTGTTTGTCTAGCACACTCCGCAATTTAGAAAAATACTGATCTGATTTTCTGGCAAAGATTGCAGGTGAAAAGGTGAAAATGCTGAGAGGAAGTGTGTGTGTGTGTGTGAGTGTTTGAAAGAGAGAGTGCAGAGGTCGTTAGTGGTGAATTGACATGGGTAACGTTCAGGTAGTTTCATCTAGCCACTTGTGGATTTGTCTAGAATAGATGTGTTTACTCCCAGACCCCCCCCCACCACGCACACACACACACACAACAAACAGGATGCTTTAAAAGTGGCTCACTCTTACCTGTTTAAGGTGTACTGCACCTCTCCCAGAGGCACTTACTGCACAGGGAGTCAACTCTCTAAACACCAGGCGATCAGCAGCTTAACACCACCCTAACAACCACTGCTCTAAACCCAACTGGGGCTGACGGAGTTCAGCGATCTCCCCTTCACAATCACTTCATAGCTGACACTACATTTGATCGTATCCCTTGTAATTATGATGGCATTGACCCAGCAGGGCACTCAGGTACACAAAAAAAAATGTTTTTACTAACTGTTAAATGTTCCTGACGATATACCTGACATTGTTAGGTCTAAAGTTCAAATCAACATTCATCTCACACACACATTGACTCGATTCATCAGATCACCTGCCAAACTCTCGCCAATGTAGGTGTACACTGGCAATAAAGTTCATAAGTAAATAAAGTTCATGCAGAATAAGGTGGCGGCTTGGGAAAATGCAGCTGTAGCAGTTGTTAAAGCCATTGAAATACATTCTTTTTAAGATTTGGAAGTGATTGAGTGCCCTAGTTCACCCATCCCTGATGCCACTGGGTTCAGGTAAAAAGTACAGTGAGACACAGGAAGGCCATATTTATTCAACCTTATTCAACCAAGACATGAATGCTGACTGCTCTCGCAGAGGTGGAGTTTAGAAAACAGAAAGCAATCTTGCTATATTCTGTCCCTCCATACCCCAGTGGTGGTAATGGTGCTATTCTGCATCTGAAACAATGAAATAATGTTTAAAATCAGTGATCTGTCCTTTTTAAAAGTGTTTTAGTCATTACTTGCCGGTACACTGGAATGAAATATTGTTTCCCAAGATAAATTGACTCCATGGTTCTGGCCTCTTTTATTAAACATTATTTTTCAGGAAGCAAGCTTTTGTAATGGGCGGATAATATACCGTAATATATACTAACTACATAGCATGGGACAAAACAAGAAGCTTGATGACAATGTGAGCTAAGGATCATCAACTCAAATCATAGAATAGTTGGGGAGAAAACAGATACATTTCCATATTCATATCCCTGCTGTTTGATTTGTCTGAATTAAATATAATATAGGATACAAGACCACAGATGATTACATGCATCAATGTAATCATCAGCGCTGGATGTGGCATGATGCTGCTGCTTTTGTTGTTGTGGTGTCCAGATTTCCCATGGTTATATAACCATTGTGACCAAGTGGGTCTTTGAGTTCCACTGACCATCGGGATGGTGTTGTCAATCAAGGGCATCTTTGAGTGCGGGGCGATGAGTTTGCTAATGGATTTTGTTTTGTGATTGCAACTGCAGCAAATGCCGGTTTGCTTAAAATACAAACGTGTCGTCCAATGAGCGTCTCTGTTACGAGATGAAGCGTTTCGGGGGAGAACAGTCCACCGCTGGCATCAATGCACTCCAGTGTCCCTGTGGAGCACTTATGGGATCTTATGCACAGAGACAGTCCCCCCTGGCCAACGCTCTGGAGCCCGCCATGGAACATTATTTTGCAGCGATACACTTCGTAATGGTTGTTTGATTCATATTTAAAGAAGCCAAGGTATTGAGTATTGATCTCTCTACAAATGAATGTTAAATGTGTAATGTATATACGGTACACTAATATGAAAAAAATACTTGCTTTGTTTAACATTACTGATAATATGAACTGTAACATATACTATATACCAATACTATAGAATGGTATATTGCATATTTTTGACATATATAAACAGAAACAAATGTATAAAACCCTAACCCATGCATGTTGCATCATACTATAATTCTGTGTATCAACATTAGTGGAGCCTTCAATTTGACTCCAATACAGTAGCAACTCCCCGTGTTTACATGTATTTCACATGTATATGATATTTGATTGCGCACCTAGAGACAGCCATCCATCCGTGCGCCTCAGACAGCCATTAAAAGGCAGTAAAGTTCCAATGTATCAACATTAATCTTTCTTTTCAATGATATACTCTGGATACGCATCTCAGGGGAAGTATGGAGGAACCTCTTGACATACTGTTTCCTGTTCATTACCCAACCAGCTGTTCCCACTAATGAGCCTAAAGGCAATCTCTCATCGTGGAACTTTTAGCCGCGTCTCTGGAGCAACTGGTGACACATCGTCTGCCCGCCGAGTGAGGGCCGACCCCCCTGGAAATTAACTTCTCTGTCACCAATGGGTTTTTTTTGTTATCAACATAGTGTTGCACACAATGGAACAAGATAGACTGCAAAACCACATTTTGGGTGTTAGCCTGTCAATTGGTCTGATCTGTTGGTCTGTCTATCTGTCTGGCTCTCTGGCTATCAATCTATCCATCCATCTATCCATCTATCCATCTCTCCTCCTGAGCTGTCTCCTCACTTGGCAAGTGTGAAACAGCGTGTGTGAGGGCGTCTTGGAATCATAATTTGATTCTTAAATCAGAATTGAACACCACCCGCATTGTTGTCATTTCCTCTCCGTTGTCGTACTAATGGGGAGAACAACCGCTCCCCCTTGGCTCCTTACAAACGGTGCAACAATGAACATTCGTCCGTGGAAAGGTTTTTTCTCGTCTGTACTCCGAACGCTTCAAGAATGGCTGTACTGGGAATATCCATACCGGAGCAATTTATCTGCACATAGTCACACAGAGTCTTTGCACGTAATCTGAGCCGGAGTTTCTGACAGAACCCTGCAGGTGTAGATTAGCTTCCTCTCAGATTACAGCCCCATGAATCCTTACAGATAGAGCATGTGCCCTGACACCTAGTGAGTGAAACGGCTTGTGGTGCACCAGAGGAGAATTACTTCCCTGATGTATCACATTAATATGTGATAAACAACCTCACATTGCCAGATTACAATAAATAATTCACTTCCCTTCAGAGAATGTGTGTGTGTGTGTGTGTGTGTGCAGGTTGCATGTTTACCAGGTTTGAAATTATTCTTTTAATCTCATGAAGCAAGATGCCAAGGTGAACCCCAGGGTCAATAATCCATGGGGAAGAACGTTTAAACTCGCTTTTTATTCGTTTGTTTCTTCCCCAGTCACTGGTTTTTTGTTGTAAATGGATGGATAACTGACTTATTGTATTGTATCTATTCATTACTGCCTTTTGTTATTGAATCATGTTGGGGAGAATGTTGTTGTGTTGCTTATATTCCTGATTGATGTGTAAAATACATTTCGTTTAATCCTAAATTAGCATTTAGAGAAGCGACAACAGTGTAGATAATCTTCAACCAGCAATGGTTAATGTGATACTGAATCAATGTGGTTTCACACACACACACACACACACACATTGCTGAAGTGATTGCCAGAGTTGGAGTGCTAGTGGGTACCTCCCTGCGTGAATATGGAAAGGGACCAACCATAGCTTCACTATTTACTATTTAGTCATTTAGCACTCTTCTATCTACTCTCCATTCAGTCCTTTTTTCTTTTACAAATGTAAAAGACATTTGGTCAAGCTGCTGTAGGTAAGATTCGAGAGTTGTAAAGAGAGAGACCAGAAAAGAGTAGGAGAGAGCAAGAGTTTGACAATAAACAACCCAAACCCCTCCATCTCTGCTCCCTCCCTCTCTACCTTTCTCCGCCATTGAGAATGTGTTGCGTTCACCTGAGATTGACAGTCAAGATGGATTCCCCGAACCAAGAGAAGAGCCCTGATTGATCAGAAATTAGCCGGGAGCAACCTAAAATCTAAATTGTCACAGATATTTCACAGAGCATTTCACTGACTAATGGATGATGGATGGATATGACATTTCTCACAAATTACACTCAAATTAAATCTCTTAAATCTTACCTACAGCACCTTTAAGCTGTAGGATATAAAATGGATAAGGCAAATGGATATTCAAAAAAATTTGAAAAAAATAACAAATTCCATGTTGGTATAATTGGTGCATTTAAGTAATACTTTCCAGGGCATGGATTTGTTAAATATTATTTGCTAATGGTTTTAAAAATATGTGGACAAAACAAATGCACTGGAATTAAAAATGTTAAAGTGCACTGTGACGACTAATGAGATGGTGAGGGTTTAACAATCCGCACATTGCAATCTGTTACTTTATTTATTTTGCATTTTCCTACCATGGAGATTTCCAGTCCAAATGAAAACCACAATTTAAACTCACTCTGAATGTCCTGAATAATGAAATCACACTGTGGAGATGCAGCTTGGTTTACAGGGATGGGATAATGTTTTGTTCCTTTTTGTTTGTCACGGTGACAAACAGGGTGCTCCATTACTGAAGCACCCTTGAGCCTCATCACTCATTCATATGAAGAACGATCCAGATTTTCACAATTACAGTTTTACAAAGTGTGTTTACACTAATAATTAAATGTGTGTACTGTCTTGCAAGAATTAACTGTGTGTATGTGTGTGTAAATTATAGTATAGCATATAAATGACACACATATATCGTTAGCGTCATAGCATAATTGCCTAACTCATTTGTTAAGGTTTTGCATAGGCACTAATGCACAGTGAATCTGCAGTGTTAGGGGAGTAGAGTTAGGCAGATATCTCAAATATGACTTAGGCAATTATGCTATGATAACGATATATATGTGTGTCATTTATATGCTATACTATAATTTACATATATATATATACATTAATTATTAGTTTATACTACTAGTGCGTAGGCCTACATGGTATACACTGTATATAGTAGGCACATATTTTCCAGCATTTGGTAAAAGATGTAGCATTTTATATGTGTATTATTTATCATAATCCTGTGAGAGGCGAACTGAATAGACAGGTGGATAAAATCAAGTTAAGGCTTTGCAGTTGTAAAACCCTTAGGCTGCAGCTTATATCCCCCGCGCCATAAATCTGTAAAGCAAAAGGCGTCTTTACGGGTTCCTTCTTGATACACAACTGCCCCGGCTGTTGTGTTGGTGCCTTAAGCTACTGTGTTTTAACTTGAGGAAATGGCGGCGGCGGCGGCGCTATCGCTCACCTTTCAGATTGGAAGATTAGCGCATAAACGCCAGAGGATTCGATCGCATCATCAGCGCTTTCTCTGTCTATAGCCATTCACCCTGCTACACAGTGATGGCTGCTCTCTCTCTCTCTCTCTCTCTCTCTACAAGCAGCTACACAGCAAGAGATCTGGGCTGGTACAGGGTTGGATGGAGATAGGTAGGTACCAGTGCTGTGTTATATCCGTAACGACAGCTGTTGCCGTGATTCCACTCTTGACTGTGGCTCCTCCGGTGGATCGGCCGGCTCTGTCTCAGGCCATTATTATCAACTTTAACTCGTGGTTTGTTAACACTGGGGGAATCGCTGTCTGACTGTTATTATCTTCATTCCCATGGCAACTCAGATGGGAACATAATGGTTTAAAGTGCCAGTGAATCCGAAATCCTGTTTTTTGGTTTTAAACATGTTAGTATGCCTTCTATGATCTTAAACAGTAATCTATGCTATTTTGTCACTGTTACTAAAATAATATTGTAATGCAGAAAAGAACTGGTGTAAAATCCTGTTTTTTGCTTTTTAACATACTCTGCTAGTGATGCTGACGCCGAGAGGGTGAGCTAACGTCACAGTGTGTGGACGTATGGATCTCTGTCTGGGGAGCAGTTAACGTTGATGCTGCGTCCGAGAGCGTTTAAGCTTCTTGGACACTTATAGTGGGCCTATAGGCCTAATGCCACCATGTGCGGCGCATTGCGTATGTCAGTCATTATAACTCATACTCAACAACGCGTACTAGCTAGATAAAAAAATATCACGGGTCACAAGTTGGTGTGGGCCATAACCATGGGGATAACACCCCCCCCCCTCCTTTGAACTTTCAGCTCAAAATGAAAATGTCAGTGTTTTTGGTATGAATACAATTCTTGATTTTTCTAGATTTTTTTCTCAATTCTTTGATTTGATCATTCATATTCTTAATTTGCATCAATGATCTGTTTTTTTAATATATATTTCTCACATGGATAACAATTTGTAGATTTGTTAGTATAGTGTATTTCTTTATGATTTGGCACTCGACGTCCATGTAACTCTCACTAGTAAGGTTGGACGACTTATCCCAAACGCTCCATCCTTACCAGAATCTGCAAGTGTTGCATTCAGGTAATTAAGTCATGAACGCTCATACCGCGGCTCATACGCTCAAGTAGGGATACAGGATTGTGAGCTCATGCGTCTTTGATCCCTACTTATCAAACGCTGACATGAAAAAAAAATGTATAGCATTTTGTTAATAGTTAAAGAGCTCAACTGTGGCGCTTTCGTCTATTTTATTCATTCATAGGCCGTCCGCCGGCTGTCAGCATAAAATTATAACAACCCATTCTAGCTTGAGTCGGGGGTCCAGTGGTGTGTGTAGTAAAATGAAGCTGATTCATATTGAGTTAACTGACTAACCTTGTTTCAGCTTTGGGAATATGATTGAGGGTAATAATCTGCCATAAAGGCAGTATTATAATGCTACATCTTTCCGGACCAAGACTTTCAATTGGCAAAGAAAAGGTCTTATAAAATAAAATGTATTATAGGTACAAACGGGGGGACAGACTTTAAGTGGGTGGCATTCGCTACTTTTTGACCAACAATTACTTGAGAAATATTGTGCAATGCTTCCTGGCGTTGGTTCAAGAAGAGCCACAGAGCCAGATGGGACCGAAACCATTTCAGAATACAATTTGCTCTTCTTAAAAAAAAATAAAAAAGGAGAACGTTCCGATCTCCAAGGGCTTGACTCCTCACCGTAACCCACCCCCTGAAAGTGATGACACAGGATTCTGAAGGAAAAGCCCGGGCTCAGCATGTTTTTGCCACTCTAACTTGAATTTGAACATGGTGCTTTCACAGTGTGACACTGGAGTGAGGAGAGGAGGTCTTTTGAGATGTTGCATTATGGGGAAAGGGTAAACAAACCAACAAACAACAAAGTCATTGAACACAAGTAATTACACACAGTTGTCTTCCAGCATATTTCCAGGCTTTTTGGCGTGTTTGTTAATGACTGATTACATGCAATCTGATTGAGTGACAAGCTAAACAACGATTTTGACCCTGACTAGACCCTCATTTCAAATTCCCCCCACATATGATATTGATAATGTTAACTATCTAAATATATCCTGTGCGTTTCATGTTTCCTAGGTACCCCAGTGCAGCTCTAGGGCAGTTGGTTTTCCCGCTTCTCCATAACAAGACGTCCATATCTCATCCATTCATCTCCCTTTGATCAGTCATAGTGCTGCGGGCTGTGGAAAGAGAACAAATAATAACCAATCACACAGTTTAGAACTCTACTCCGTTTCCGACACAAGAATACACACAATTAGCTTGTTCATTTATAGCCTATATTGTCAAATTTGAGACATATTCGTTTGAGCGACAAGTCAACACTGTTATAATTATATGAAGGAAGGAATAATAGCCTAACAAATCAAGCAGTTGAGAACTACTCTGCGCCTATCGCGATGTGTCCGACACGACAACACACACAATTTAGTTTTATATTACGGCCTATCGTAAAATGTGATCGTTGATTGTTTAAGAGACATTTCATATATTTGGTTTGTTTCAGACAGACAGAACACACACACTTATATCCGTGATGATGAATTCTGTTTGATAGTAGTCCCTCTATTTTGCATCCTAATCTCAATAGTTCATTAAGAGATGATTTCTTGTTTTAAAGAGTACACATTGGTTCACACATATTTCCACAAGTGTCACACGATATTTGATATAAGGAAAAAAACACGTTGAATATAAATAGGCCTATCAGTGATCTAATAGTGTCTTTAGAATGAGACTAATCTGAAAGAAATATTTCTAACAAGCTATTTTGTTTTGCAAGCGAATATCGTCAAACTAAAATCACTGCGGTGCGCTTCTATCTGCGTCTATAGAAATAAAGTCCATAGAAATAAAGCCCCTTCATACAGTCTATGAGCCTCACTGTCAATAGACACGCCCATAGGCCGTTTGACTATACGGGATACGGGTTGATCCAGACCATATGATTTCTATGATCCTGAGGTTTTAACCATACTGTCTCAGGGGGCTTCCGTATGTTCTCTTGAATCTCACAGAATTCTAATAACCCTAAAGGAGACCCACTTCAGCCACGTAAGGAATTGAGCTGTTTCACCATAATAAATTCCTCCATGCATTGATTTAAAAAATAAAATAACTGTGAAAAGTCAATTAATCATCTAGGTACGGAAGACCTGAAAGGCAACATAAAAAAAAGAACCAAAAAAAAAGTTGGAATAAGTAGGCCTACATGATGACTTGATATATATATATTATATATATATATATACAAATAAAAAGAATCATTCAAATGACTTTTCACAAAGTCGCTCGAACGACTCAAAGCGTATCTCAATGATTAGGAAGCAAAAAAGGGGGAATACATAATCACGGATACAATTGTGTCTTCCGTCGGTCTCAAACAAACCAAATGGTCACATTTCGTACTCTTTTTTGCTGCTTAAAAGATGTCTTTGAGGTCTTTAAAACAAGGTTATGAACTCTGTTGCACCAGAAAACTCACTTTCAGCCTTTATGCTACCCTTCTGTGAGCCGTCTGTCTCCCCTTCATCCAAAAGCCCTGTTTTCAGTGGGTGGGATGCTATGTAAATGAGGTGCTGCTCTGATTGGCCACTGGGAGAAGTAAGAAGGGCCACGCCTCAGGACTTCCTGCTGGAGGCTTCCCTAGCGAGTTGGCGACACCGGTAAACAATGGCTGAACCTCAACATCATTTGATTCAACCTTACATGTTTCATGACCCTGAAAACGATAATGAAGACAACGAACAACCGCAACAACCAAGAATCGATATGGACGCTGCTCAATGGTAAATACATTTAAACAAAATAATCATTTGTTGCTGTGTTATTTCTTACAATAGAAGAGTG
>OMKN01079283.1:0-11280 GCA_900302345.1 Melanonus zugmayeri
TTAATGTAATTCTTATTGAAATGATAGAGAACAATTAAATAGAAAAATGTTTAATGGCCATAATGTGTTTCATATGTTCTGTTATTCTGGAACAATATGAATAACACATTATCTTGACAAATGTATTTATTTAGTTGTTTTTTTACAATGCATTATAATGCAATGAACGTGTTTCTTTTGTATTTCAGTCCAACTCTAAATGCAAGTAGTTCTGGTATATTCAGGTATATCTACTGTATACAGTCTCTATGACAAATCCAGGGTTAGTCCAACTTGTTCCTTTCCCACCATCTCATACTTCCAAAAGGTCAGAAAATAGATTTACAAGGGGAGAAAAAGACATCTATAGCAATGAAAGAGTACAACACAAGAGAACTACCATCCCTAATAAGTCAAGTCCAGACAGAATGCAGAAACTAAACTGTTAACTTAATACAATCTATATAATGTAAGTCTACTCCCTTCTCAAACAGAAGTTTTCAACTTAAAAAGGTGAACTTAAAAAGACAAGTTGTAAATATTACTGACAAGAAACAGTACCAAAAATATACTACTATTGTCACGGTTGTTTCAGAATTCAGACCCAAATGCAGACAAAACCAGGGAAGTTAAGTAACAAGGGTTTATTTCCACAGACAGGGTAATATACTGAATGATACAAGGGGAATCGCTGAGAGCCAGGACTAGGCGGGGAACAGCGGGGACCAAGGCAGGCAGGGTTGCGGAAGCGGGGAAGTCCGGGAGTAGGGTTGTTGTCGGGAGGGACAACACGAGGAGAGAATCGTACAGGGGAAACACTACGGACAGAAACGAGACGTCAGACATGGGAAACAAAACATGAAACATACACGAGTAGTCAAACAAAGCTTTAACGATCATCAAGAAGGCCGAGAGAATCAATACCATGGGATAAGGCGGAATGAGAACAATGAGAAAACAGCGCCAGCTCTAAAAAACAGCGCGTTGGTGAAATGCACCCTATGCATCCACTAGATGGAGCTGCACTATGCATCCACTAGATGGAGCTGCACTATGCATCCACTAGATGGAGCTGCGCTATGCATCCACTAGATGGAGCTGCGCTAAAGGGAATGTCAACAAAACAGTCAGATAAGTCAGTCAGTCAAACTTTATTAATAGAATACAAACCAGCGTTCTGACAACTCCGTTCACTCCCAAAACAAGTTAGAGCATTCACAATACGGTACCGTACGTACCGGTAGCTCTTATTTGCACCGCCCTCGTTGAAAACAATGCATTTCCAACTCCATTTGTCACAGTTCAAAGCTACAAGAACAGAAAGAAAATTAAAGGCTTTTAGGTGCGCCTTATGGTGCGGAAAATACGGTAGATAGAACCTCACACACTCCTATCAATGGGCTTCTTTCTAAAGATTAAGGTTTGGCATATGCTCTGTGACCCAATCACAGAGCATATGCTCTGCTGTAGGTCTTCAAAATATGTGATTTTAGGCAATGTAATGGGGGTCAGAGGTCAGAGTAGATCATTGGTGAGAACAAAGGGCGTCATTTTAGAGTCAGTAGCTGGGGGGCATTTGGCTTTGTTTTAATGGTCATTCATTGCATTGTATGTTTTCTTATTGTGCAACTAAGCCTTTCTCAAAGCTTTCTCATTTGTTAGTTAACATTTCTTGGTGCAAGTGATAAAGTGATGGGGACAAAATCGGCCATTTCAAAAAGTGGTGGCGGAGACACCCAGTGTAAAGGACACATATGGACCCCACTTCCGGGGTCACGACCCACCAGTTATTAATAACTGATGTAAAGTAAATATAATTATACCTTAAATAAATTTAAAATATATGCCCCGTGTGAGGCTCGAACTCACGACCTTCAGATTATGAGACTGACGCGCTGCCTACTGCGCCAACGAGGCGACAATAGCATCGTCGAGAAGAATAACTTAAAACAAAATAAAACAATAATATTATATTATATATTTTTAACATAAATTATACAATTGTAGTTGTCGTCCGTTCACAACTGCATAAAAACTAGCACCTATTTGGGATGTTTAGACCCGCATACAGACTCCACGTCCCCTTTAATTGTCATCTCCCGCGTCGCTGGCGTAACGTTAGCGGAAGTGGGAAAGGTCTATTTAAGCGCGCCAACAAAGGGACAAACAAGCAGGGCGACAGTGGTTGTGTCCGTTTGCTGCGCAGCATATCTGCTATTTCTGTCCTTCATCGCACAAATACCACTATAACAATGCCAGAGGAAACATCCACTGCCTCAAGCTCGGGAAGGTAAGACGTTTTTCTGAGCTGGAGTCAAGGTGCTGTTAGCGAGGACCGCAGAACAAGCCCCACACGGTTAGCATGAGGTCTGCTAACAGGAGCTCTTGGTATAACTGAACCAGTCTTGCCGTGAACGCTGGCTTGACCGGATAATAATTGATTTTACAATTAAGTGGCTGGTTGCGTTTAGTTGGAGTAGTGTGGGTTATGCTAACGTAGCTGGCTATCAATATGCAAACATTGCCACAATACAGCCAATCTGCAGGCTAACAAGTTTGGCATGGCCACGGCTCCCAGTGACGAGGATGTAAACAAAGTCGGAATACTAAAAAAACCTATTTACTCTCACGCAGCATGGAAGAGAAGCCCTGCTCGTCAACTGTTGCAGACAGGTGTGTATTTGTGATGTACGATGTCACGTTTCATTTCTTTGGCCGGTTCTGTGCTACACCTGCATTCACTTGGTAATCACGACCATTTGCCGACCTTTGTGAATTGTTTTGTGCAGCTCTGTTGACGTTACTGAGGAAGCGAAGAAACTGATCGGCACAGGAAACCGTCACCTGGTGATGGGCGACGTTGTTTCAGCTGTCAATGTCTTCCAGGAGGCTTGTGGGATGCTGTAAGTGTTTAAACTGTTGGCATAATGAATCTGCATATGTTGGCATGGCTCTGGATGTGTCCATTATAGCATTGCCACTAAATCATGATTTCCTATGTTCTGTAGGGCTGCTAGGTATGGTGACACTGCAGAAGAGTGTGGCGAGGCCTTCTTCCTTTGTGGGAAATCTCTACTAGAGCTGGCCAGGTTTAGACTCTTTTCTGAGTGTTTGTGTTGGTACAACATCTATGGCATGATCACAGACATGATGTCTCTTTCTCTACAACCCTGGTTTGTGTAAATGTTTCAGGATGGAGAACACTGTCCTGGGTAACGCCCTAGAGGGAGTCCCAGAGTCTGAGGGGGAAGAGAAGCCCGAGAGCCAGAACATTGAGAGCGCCAACAACCTTGACGGTTTGTAGACACGCATTGTATTAACGTTCCACATAATGTTTTATTAACGGAGGGTTGGTTGAAGATGAACTCCTCCCAAACAACATTTTTATTTTGAGGCCTACAATTTTTTTTAAATGGTCTTAAGGGTGTGTGTGGCTTACTGCCCACTGAGTAAAACCCTCCTCACGTGTTCTTCAGAAAAAACCAGGGATGAGCTACGAAGGCAGGTGTATGAGGCCATGGCTGAAGACAAAAAGCCAGAGGGCTCTGATTCCACAGCCGTGTCAAAGGTCACTGCAGAGGTGGAGTCAGGCAACAATGTAGCCCAACCCCTAGAGCATAATGGCAATGGATCAGAGAAGGGTCCAGGATCTCCCACCAGTGTTGTTGAGCCCCCTGTAGCCTCGGAGATGAAGGGGAATGGAGTCGAGCAGAGTCCAGTTGCTCCTGTGACTGGTGCAGGTGATTCTCCTAGCAAGGAGAGCGCTGACTCTGACCAGAAGGTGGTTGCTACAGAAGAGGACGAAAATGACAAGGCAGAAGCTCAGCAGGATGCTGAGAGCGGAGAAGGCAATACATCTTTACATGCAGCACTGTTGGGTGGAGTTTTATGTAATTTTTCATAGTAATCATCTGGTGTTAAAAAGTATGAGACCGCACGGTGCTTTTGAGTTTCACATGTGGGGAATGGCTGTCTGATTTTATTACTGCATTACAACTGCCCTTTCGCTCTATGGTATTTTGCACTTGCTTTTCTGTACCCATTGGCAAAATTGTACTAATTGTAGTCTCCTGGCTTTCTCAGACGATGATGATGATGATGACGACGATGATGAGGATGAAGCAAATGCTAACGACCAGGTATGTTCTCCTTCTGACTGACTGGGACCTAAATTTGGTTTGTGATGTTTGTCTTACAAAAGTCTTCTGTATTTAATAGGAAGAGGATGTTGGGAATTTGCAGTTGGCATGGGAGATGCTGGAGGTCGCTAAATTCATCTACAAAAGGTAAAGATTCCTGCTAGGCTTCAGAAAACGTGCCAATTTTATAAAATGTTAGCTACCATGTTTTTGCCTTCATTGACCAGTTTTCTGCCACATGTTGATGCCAATCTGCATTTCTTTTAAACAGAAAAGAGACCGAGGAGGATCAGCTTATGGCAGCACAGGCCTACCTGAAACTTGGAGAAGTCAGCGCAGAGTCCGGTAAGTTCAACTAGAGCCTTTCACCATTCTGCTCTGTAATATGCCCTGCTGCAGGCTCATTTAAACACACTGGAAGCCCTTCAGGCACATGGCTGATTTTCCTTTTTTTTCTTTTTTTTTCTGGCATTTAAGCGTTGTCGTCCTTCTTGACAACAGCTTAAAATCTTCGGACATAGCAGTTGTCACCTTCCAGGATGGCCATGCTATTCATAAAATATGCACATCAAATGACTTTGTATTAAATTCCCCTCTAGACTTCACTTCCACTCCACATGTATACAGCCTGACCGGCCAGCCCTGTGCTTTCCTAGGCAACTACCCCCAGGCGCTGGAAGACTTCCAGGAGTGCCTGGCTCTGCAGCTGAAGCACCTGCCCCCCCACAGCCGCCTGCTGGCAGAGAGTCACTATCACGTGGCCACAACACTGTGCTACATGGACGAGTACAGCCAGGCCATTGAGCACTACAACAGCTCCATCAAGGTCATCGAGAACCGCCTGGGTAAGCCGCCTGGGTCTTATCACAAAGCTCCAGTCCTGCTGGGCTTTATGATTGTTGATGAGTGTTAACATTTTCTCACTGAAGGAGAACTCTATGAAATCTGGGTTGAAATGGCGCTAGATTACGTTGCTGAATGTTATCCTTTATTTTTAATGCTGATGGCGAATTGTTTATGATGGAGGTCAAAGTAATTTGATATCTTCCTGTATCTTTTCTTTTTGTGTGCCACGCTATCACTCACTGTTTAGATGTATTTTGACCACTTTTCAGTGGTGTTGCAGAAGGTGATAGATGCTGCGGAAGGAGCAGAAGGGGCTGCAGCAGAGCAGACTGAGCGGGAGGAGCTGAAGCAGCTGCTGCCAGACATCAATGAGAAGGTGGCAGACGCCAAGGAGAGCCAGAGAACAGCCAGTGTCGCCTCCCTGGCCATCCAGCAGACACTGGTGGGTAGATGTATGAACACTGTGCGCCATTTCAGCATTTGTTTCCCGTTTCTGACTTTTTTGCGTTATTTAATAACTACCAGAGTTCACTGTTTTTACACATTAACATGTTTGTTTATTGCCATACACTCGTATATGATGTAAAAGTTAAGTGTCTTATTGTCATATAGCAACATTTGTGTATGAATATAAGCGTTCATAATTATTAGAATGTTTATTCAAAAATCCATTGTTTCGCTGCCACATCAGCCGGCTGGTCTGTACAGTCTTCACAGTATAAATGCCAGACCCTTTTTAGTTGCTCTTCGTGAACATGGTTTTGCAATACTATTTGTCAAATGTCCGTGCTGCATTTATAGGCTGGAGTGGTATGACTGACTGATTAAACGTTGAAGCTACAACCTTTTCACTGCAGCTGATTGGTTGGTTCATCCGGGAGTGAAAAGACAACGGTTTGGAATAGGAATAATTCCTGTGACTTGTTTTAATGCTTACTAGCTGTATGAATGGCCCTAAATAATATTCCTAAAACAAAAACACGGATTTGCTTTGTCGGAGGCAGTAATTTATGGTAATGGTATGTTAAACTCCTCAAATGTGTACTTCTTAACTTTTTTTTTCTTTTTTTTTTACCAATGGATTTTATTTTGTTGTAGCATTGCAAGCACATAAATATTAAAGGCGGATATTTTTAGATTTGTGTTCAGTACGAGTTGACCGGCTGTAGACTGCAAGAGTTCAGGCTGTAGGCTGGGGCCTACAATGCGGTCACATTCGCCAAAATGACTTGCCCAACACTACAAATGTTTTACATGTGAAACTTTTAGATGGGCAAGCAATTTATTACTTTTACATGGGACAAACTTATGTTTTCCAGGGTGGGGCCTCTACTTCCTCTGCATTCCCAGGTGAAAATGGTGGCCCCTCATCGTCTGCATTTGCATCTGCCAGCCAGGTAAGCAATATTGTGTTGGTACACCAGAATATTGATGCTAAAACGACAAAAGTCCCCAAAGTTGACTTGACACTATTGTCTTCCAGATCTCCACAAGGCCTCTTGAGGGGGCATCGTCTTCCAAATCGGCCTCAGACATTTCCCACCTGGTCAGGAAAAAGGTGAGGCTACCTCCAGATGTTCCTGGATATCTAAGCTAGCTCTTGTTGCTGATATCTGTCTATTGGCTGATTTGAAGTGCTCAAACTTGTCAACTGGAATACATGTGTTGCAAAATCTCTACAATGCATACACTATTGTTGGCCGTTGTTGGCAATATTTATTTATTTTTTTGGTGTTCATAGGCTGGTTTTGGTTCTTTGTCCTGTGGGTCTTTTTAGTTTAACTCTTGACAAGGAAACCAGTACATTTTAATGCATGGCTAAATAAGCCATGACCTTTTTTGACTTGCTCATTCTTGCAACCAGTTTCCTGCATGGGATGCCAGTGCACCCCAGCCTTCAGCCTGTGTTTATTGTTCTGCATCTCTACACAGAGGAAGACAGACGAGGAGAGCCCAGTAAAGGACACAAGTGCTAAGCAGTCCAAGCAGGAAGCCACAGTTAATGGCAGCGGCGACTCTAGTGCCAACAACGGCAATGGAGTCCAGGAGAAGGAGGCGAGTGATAGGCTTTAACATGTAGCGCATGCAGGTTGACAAGGGGACTTTTAATTTTATTTTTTAAGTGAATGGACTGACTTTGTGTTTTGGTGGCATTTTTGGCATCCATAGAAATGTAGTCTCTGCTTCTGGCAGTTCGGATGCTGGTCGCTGCAGCTTGGGCAGTCTTGCAGAAGTTGGCCTTTTCCCTAATCTCTGGGAACCACTTGTATTTGCATCAGTTGTTCTGGGAGAAATGCTTCAACTTGCGTAACATTGGAGATGATTATTGATGTGTGATCACTGCACAAACTAGGGCCACTTTAGAGCCCAGTGGATAGCGTTTCCATCTTTTACTGCTTTGTGACCATAACTTTTATTTTGGAATGTCTTTGCCACTTCTCAATGCTTGTGGTTCACAATTAATGATTTCTAAAGTGTCTATTTTCTGTTTAGCCTGCCCAGCCATCGGCCTCTGTTGAGTCTTCAGCATGAGGCAGCCCTTGACCAGCTCCTGATCTTCAAACCAGCACTGCATGTCTGTTCCCCCACCACCCACACACTCTTGGCTTTGTAAATAAGCTCTTTTCACAGATTTGTCTGTCCAGGTTTTGTATACTTGTAAGAAAATAAAGGATATTTGCAAATTCAAATCATGTTTCAGTACATTTCGGAGGGCATGCTAATATATTGGCACTTGGGTTGGGATTGGGACCCTGTGTATAGGTTTTTCACCAACTCTAATATAGGCTTGCGGTTATTTAAGATTACATCAAATTGTTCTGTTTTTAAGGGGCAATGACTGACTGAGTAACATTGCTGTCTCCAATTGTGGCTAATGGAGATGCAAATGGATTTTCTTGTCCAAATTGGTAAAAACTTCGCAGTGACATTACAATGGGGAAACTGTCCATCAGGAATACACCAAAACTTGGGAAATGGAAAAACCATTAAACGCATGCATCCCCAGAAGGAATTTCCAGGAGTGGAGTGCAGTCGTGGCAAATGCATTGCATTGTTTAGTCTCAACTGACCCTATGTTGAATCAGTACGTGTTGGTTGGAACGTCTTCTATATTTTTATTTATATATATATACACCCAATATATTCAAGAGTAGGTTTGGGTAGGGACCAGTCTATTGGCGCTTCGGGACTGCTGCTACTACGTCAAGTGGGTTGAAAAATATGTTGCATTAGACCAGGGGTGGCCAAACTACGGCCCGCGGGCCCAGTTTGGGGCCTAGCCTATGTACCCTGTGGCTGCTAGATCCAGCCATGCTCGTGTAGTAGTGGTGGTGGACTTCTCCAGACGGCAGGAAGCTGAAGGATCTGGGTTCTAACCCTGTGGATGCCGTGAATGTGGTTTACGTTCTGATGAGGAAGTACGGCTTCGGCATTGGCGTTCTTTCCAACCTATGAACCTAAGGGCTCTATTGACCTATCTCCTGATCACGTCTTTAGTTCACATCGCTGATGAAGTATATTATTTTAATTGTGGTGAAAACCGGGACAATTTGGTAGTGAATGTTGAAAACGTTTTTTAGAGATTTGTCGGTTCTCGGGACACCCGTGCATCATGTTTTCTACGCCTTCGTGTATCACATTGATCAGTGGACGCAGGATACTGGAGTCTGGCGGCGTTATATTGTATACTGTTATCTTATTTGTATATTGTATTATCTTATTTATTATTTCCTCTTGTGTAGTGGGTCGCGAGCTACTGCTGTGCAGCAATTTCCCCCAGGGGACAAAGTATTTCTGATTCTGATTCAGGCCAGGGTGAGAGGTGCATCATGGTCTATATTATCCTGGAGTTTGGCGCCCTCTTCAGGCCAGGGTGAGAGGTGCATCATGGTCTATATTATCCTGGAGTTTGGCGCCCTCTTCAGGCCAGGGTGAGAGGTGCATCATGGTCTATATTATCCTGGAGTTTGGCGCCCTCTTCAGGCCAGGGTGAGAGGTGCATCACGGTCTGTATCACAGGAGCTATTGCGGCGGCTCGAACAACAATCGCGAAGATGGAGGAGCAGCAACACATATTCAATGACCTGCGAGAAGTCGAGTCTTTTATAGAGCAAAATGAAGCTGCCACCATGACTAAGTTTGTGGTGTATGGGACACATGCTTCATTTTTTGATAATCGTAAGTAATAACGTTAAATAGAGAGGGATAGGGAAGGATTGTATGAATTCTAGCGAACTGGCTAAATGGCGTTGTAGCTAGTTGTAGCTAACTAGCGTTACTCACATGCAGTCCTACGCTATTCGTAGTTTCGTGATTGTTGACTTATCAGGCTTTGCAAACCCAACATACAGTGTGGCAACCAACAGCAAACACCCGTGTGTTCTGGGAGTGGAGCCGGGGAGAGGGCACTCCGACCATTTCATTCACTGGGACCCCGTTCATGTTCATCGGGACCAAGGAGATGGGCTGCCATCTAGGGAGAGACATCTCTGAAAGCAAAAAACGGAAGGAGAAACCGAACTTGTTAAATGTAAGTAAAGCGATTTTGTGTAGGTGCAAAAAACGACCCTCCTTTCTTGAAAGTCTATTCGAGCTTACTTTGGATAGCTATCCCATCTGGTCCTCTAGTGATGGTCCATCTAATCCCATGGGAATGCTCTACACTCACTTAAAGCCTTTGGGCGAGAAACGCAAAGAGTACAAACATCTGTGAATATTCGGGTACTTGTCTTCTATCGCTACACCCGAAAATGTATGTATAATATATAATATGTTGAAATGTATGTATAATATATAATATCATGTTGGGGTGTAGTGTGCTGGGACTCTATCCTGAGACAAGCATCTCAATGCCTAGAGTATTGGATAGAGCTTCATCTAAAAGATAGACTAACGTTACACTTAAATGTAAGTACAATTATGACAAACGATGGTCGTACAGTAGTAGCCTTCTTGTATTTGTCATTATATCATTATATAGGCCCCTATGTGCTCCGTAGTGGGTGGCTGTGGACCAAACACTGGTCTTGTCAACCTTTCCAATATCCAATGGGTTATTTGAAAGTACCACCATACTCATGTGCCTTTATGAATAATGCACTGATGCTTTGCTGATACGCTGCAAAACAAACATTTAAATCCAATTCTTATGTCGCATAGTAGGTTTTAACCATGACATCCTTGGTTGTTTACGTCCACTCTGGATGTATTGGTTAAACCTGAACGAGTGTAGTTTTGTCCCCAGTAATCCGCGGTGGTGGCAGTGTGACCCCATAGCCACATGTGTTCATACGGAGCGCAGGGGGAACATCTGTGGCTTATATATATAATATAATAGATATAAAAAGTCTACACACCCCTGTTAAAATGCCAGGTTTTTGTGATGTAAAAGAATGAGACCAAGTTAAATCATTTCAGAACTTTGTCCACCTTTAATGTGACATATATAACCTGTACAACTCAATCAAAAAACAAACTGAAATCTTTTAGGGGGAAAAAGTAAAAATAAAAAAATTGTATAATGTAGTGCACACCCTCTTAAAATTGGGGATGTGGCTGTGTTCCGAAATAACCAATCACATTCAACTCATGTTAAATAGTAGTCAGTACGCACCTGCCATCATTTAAAGTGACTCTGATTAATCCAAAATAAAGTTCAGCTGTTCTAGTAGGATTTTCACCTTCAGCACGACAACGACCCAAAGCATACATCCAAATCAACAAAAGAATGGCTTAACAGAAGAGAATTAAAGTTTTGGAATGGCCCAACCAGAGCCCAGACCTGAATCCAATTGAACATCTGTGGGGTGATCTGAAGAGGGCTGTGCACAGGAGATGCCCTCAATCTGACAGATTTGGAGCGCTTTTGCAAAGAAGAGTGGGCAAATATTGCCACGTCAAGATGTGCCTTGCTCATAGACTCCTACCCAAAAAGACTGAGTGCTGTAATACAATCAAAAGGTGCTTCAACAAAGTATTAGTTTAAGGGTGTGCATATTTATGCAACCAGGTTATTGTACGTTTTTTATTTTTCCCCCTAAAAGATTTATGTTTTTTGATTGAGTTGTACAGGTTATATATGTCACATTAAAGGTGGAAAAAGTTCTCAAATGATTTGTCTTGGTCTCATTTTTTTACATCACAAAAACCTGGCATTTTAACAGGGGTGTGTAGACTTTTTATATCCACTATGTATGTATGTATGTATGTATGTGTATATATATATATTAGTGCTGTCAGTTAAACGCGTTATTAACGGCGTTAACTTAAACCCATTTTAACGGCGTCAAAATTTTTAACGCGTGATTAATGCGCC
>OMKN01079297.1:18626-39018 GCA_900302345.1 Melanonus zugmayeri
TTGTAAAGCCTTGTTAAGACAAAGAAGACAAGATCTGATTTAGAAGACTAAATCAGCAGATCATAAAAACACAGATTGACTGGAGTCAGGACACAATGGCATATTAACTTCTATATTATGTAATTTGTTACATGAAATGCTTTAGTTAAATGACAACGCTAAGTGTTTTTCATACAGGCGTCATTAATAAGCAAACAGAGTACTGTGTATTTTCTTCATGAATGCAATTCTGGAAGTGACCGCCTTGAAGTGACGGTAGGGAGAAAAAAACATGCAAGACTAGTATGAGAATGTTAAGTTAACATCAAATAAACACACAAAGACATGTCATGTTATGATAATGGACTAAATTGATGAGAAACCAACTGCCTTGTTATGATAGGAAGGCTAAATAGACGTGTTCAAATGCAGTCTATTAATATGACGTCGGGCATAAAAGTAGCCGGCCAGAGAGGAGTGAGTAGTCGGCTATTTGGCCGGCAGCTGGCACTTATGGAACACCCTGAGTTTGCAGTTTTCTTTTCCATCATAACAACAATAAGAAAGAGTTGGAGCTATTGGTATTAGCTAGGGGTGCAAACATGTACTCGTAAACGAGTACTCGTCAAGCAAACCATAAATAGACTAAAATAGGTTTGTTCGCCAACATTTAATGGTCGGCCCGGGTAGGTGGAGTTCCCCATGCGTTCGACAAGTTTTACAATAATGACGGCCCGCCAGGAATGTCCGGACATCAACACTGAAAGTGACATTTTTAGCAGCATAGCACTACTGTGGTGGTGTATTGAAATAATCACACATCTCAATAGCAGCTTATGTAGTTTGAAAGTCATTTTTTTTTAAGTTGGAATGATGAATTGGATATTCAACAGATAGTCATGCTCGATCTGACGTGGGGAACTAAAGACCACCGGTACGAGTCCCGTGTGTCTAGCGGTGTAGACCTACCCAGGAGACGGTATGAGTCCCGTGTGTCTAGCGGTGTAGACCTACCCAGGAGACGGTATGAGTCCCGTGTGTCTAGCGGTGTAGACCTACCCAGGAGAAGGTATGAGTCCCGTGTGTCTAGCGGTGTAGACCTACCCAGGAGACGGTATGAGTCCCGTGTGTCTAGCGGTGTAGACCTGCCCAGG
Organism: Melanonus zugmayeri; assembly: GCA_900302345.1. NCBI lineage: Eukaryota > Metazoa > Chordata > Actinopteri > Gadiformes > Melanonidae > Melanonus > Melanonus zugmayeri. Next base: position 19,760 of record OMKN01079297.1, read on the forward strand.
AGATGGGGCTTCTAAGCAAAGCCGTTGGGCAGCAGCACTCCTCTCTATAGAGCCATCGTTTGGTCATTTCTACACAATAGGCGAATTACAAAGTACCCTGCCCTAAACAATAGCCTAACTAAAACGCAATTAAACCAGATACATCTCACGTTTCAAAATGTCCCTAATGGATATAACATTAAAAGTTTAGAAGTGTATCCCACTAGTTCTACAACAGCCAAAAGCAGGTAAAAAAAACTGCTGGCCAGTGGAGCTCCGGTGTGGGTGTAATGCACATCTAAAATACAGGATAAAATACTGTCTAAAATAGAGGGTAAATTGACTTTTGATGTGTGTACATTGGTGGAAACTATTGCAGACTTAAAAAACAAAAAAACACCTAAAACACGAGTATACAAGTACTCGTTGAGATTTGGACCGTGTATTCGATTAGAGTTTTTTGTTATTTCTTGCATCCCTAGTATTAGCATTGTCATCACAAGTAATTCATTTATTTAAAAGGAGTGGTAGGTTAGGTTAGTGGGGTGGCAGCAAAAAACTAAGAGGTCAATGAACCTACCTAGTCGGCACTGTAGTTTGGGCTGCAGCAGCTTGAAGACGGATATTCGGATGCTCTGCAAGTCTGAGTAGGCATTCTGCAGCACCCGATTTGGCACCCTCACAACTCCATCTAGACACAGTTCACAGAGGTCAACACACACAAAACAATTAATCTCCCCTTCTACAACACATCTAAAAGATGTAAATTAGGGCTGGGCGATATGGCCAAAACCTTGTATCCCGATATAGGTCATTTAATATCTCGATAACTATAATATATATATATATATATATATATATATATCACAATATAACATATCGTAGCATTCTGGTAATTCAACAAATAAATAGTCTATATAAAATAACCACATGGTAAAGCCTATTTTTGTTTACTCCTGTGTGAATTAAATAATTGACAAATGAGTATTTTCTCATTTTATTAAGAACTTTAGTGCAAAATGAAGTGAAACTATAGAGAAAAAATAAATAAATATAGGCTTAGCCTACAATATGAAAATGTAAAATATCAAAAGGTAAACATGAAACGGTTTCAAGTATAGCAGCAATCAGGGCAGGGCGATGTGGACAAAATCAAATATCGACATTTTTTACCAAATACCTTGATATTGAGACAATATTGTAGAGATGACTATTGGTGCTTTCACAAAATATTTACACAATGAGATTTTTGATAAATAATCAGTAATGTGGATATAATGACTAAGTGGGTAAAGGCAAATAATAGAACAGCTAGGGTTAGGGGTTAGGGTTAGGGCTAACCCCATCACTTGTAATGCAGCCTTTAAAAGACGATAGCTAGTCTCATATCAAGATAACAATATAATATTGATATATTGCCCAGCCCTAATCCTTTCATTCTTTGCCAGATTTATGAGTTAAAGAGATGATTTAATCAACTCAAAAATAGGGCAGACTTCTAAATCAATTCTAAATGCATCATATCGCTTAATTGTACATATTCAACATGCTATGTGAACACAGTATAACCTGAAAACTCCTTAAAAGTATTGACAAATTTGCATTCATATAACTTTTGTATGTTCTTTTGATTACCTGTTAAATATTTCATTTTTTCAGTTTCCATTATCCAAGTGGTTGCTTTAGAATAACATTATTCCTGCACACATAATTCTCTCCTAGAGACCAATACTCTCTGAATAGCTCAGTTTAGACGTTTATAGACCGATAGTCCCCTCACTGTATTTTAAAATGGTGCCCTGTGCATACCCAGCTAAAATCAAATTCATAGTTCAGAAGGTCCAGCTGTTACATTGATTAGGAACCACTCACCTGTGCCAGTGTGCTGGTGTGCCTGGATGGCTGCACAGATCTCATCGTATTTCCTTATGAGCTCCCATATGGGCGACTTCTTGGGCCTGTCCCTGGGTCTGTGTTCTCTCAGGCTCTTACAGTTGACCAAAGCAACAAGCAGTGTATCCAGCCAACACAGATTATTACTATTCGACCAGAAGAGCCTGGGCGGCAGGGACACCAGCTTCTCCGGCCCCTTGAGTGACACGGTCTCCATCAGTTGGGGTGGAACGTTCTCCACACTCTTCTTTGGATCAGCCTGTTCCGAAGTTGGGGACGGAGACAGTGCCTCTGGTTTTACCTCATTAGTTGTTGTGCCCTCCGTAGGCATAGAGTTCCCATCACTGTCCAGAGGCCATGGCTTCTGAGCCGCCATCAGCTCATCGGCTGGAGGCAACGCCAAATTGTTATGCGCTGGATCCTCAATGGGTACTCTGCACTGGTTAGAGTCCAGATTGCAAGGTCTGAGACCTTCGTGAATTGGGCCTCTTGCCTGCTTAAACAGTACGTCAGTGGGGGTCTCATCCTTTACCTCTGAGGCGTGACGAGATGCAAACACTGCCGACGTGGCGCCGATCATCCCGAGCACTCCTTCGGATGACGGGGGGCTGGCTGAAGCAAGTCCAGTCTCACCGGTTGTAGATTTAGTAGGCAAGCACGTTGGTACAAGGACATCGTCACTCTCATCCATGGTGCCCTCTCCTTGACACGCAGCCTCAGGAGGGGCGAGACCTTCTGAAGGAAGTGTACTTCTTAGAGCCTTCTCACAAGTATCTTGCAGCACTTTGAACTCCGTGCCTTCAACTGGAGGTTCTTCTTCGGTGACGGACAAGTCAGCGACCTGCTCGTCTCTGCTTGATCGCGGGTGTTTGGAAGGTGGTACTGCGATGTCTTCACTTTGCAAGACATGGTCATTCCTTCTCTTGCCTCCAATCTGCTCCTCCACCGGGATTAGTTCTGCCAAGATTTCCTCCAAAGGTCGGCTTACCAGGGGAAAGAGGCACTGTGGGGGGTAGAAGAGAGGGCAAACGGTGAAGGCATATAAATATTTCTTCTATTCTATTTTTTAAAAATGTGTGTGACCGAATCTGCGCAGTTGAAACAAAACAATATGAACAGTATTTCATACTTAAGGCACAAACTGAAATTAGATTCAAGTAAATTAACTGAAGCACAACAGCAAAAAGTACTGGTGGGCTTGGATATCAACAGAACTCCACTTGCAGTGCATGGGCCTGTGGCCTGCGTCACATATACTTCAACAGAACAACACAGATCAACAAAAATATAAGACAGAAATATGTCCAATATAGTTTGCATTGCACATTTGTTTCACCAATCTGGTCAAAATATTTCTACACTTGACTTCTTTTGGTCGCCATTTCTTTTAACGTGCGCGGTGCCTGCAAGTTTATGTGATGCGGAAAGGAACAAAAAATTTATCTAATGTAGGGCTATTGCAATTGTGTTTTTTCTTCCTACTTTTTGGATCCACCCCACTGGTGCGAGCCGGTCAGTGCAGAAAAGAAATCTGCATCGCCATGCAGAGTACGAGATCGGAGTATGGAGTTCAACAGCTTGATTCGTTATTATTTGTTCATTCCTATCCTAACTACATAGGCCTAATTAAAAAGGTTAATGAAGGTTTAGATAGATAAAACTAATTGTGCGCATTCTTGTGTCGGACACACATCGCCATAAGCGTAGAGTAGAGTTCTCAACAGCTTGATTTGTTGTTATTCGTTCGTTCCTATAACTATTTAAATGTCTCTCAAACAAATGTCTCTCAAATTGTACAATATATATAGGCCTAACACTAAATACAATAACTGTGCGTTCTTGTGTCTGAGACGCAACGCCATGCACCCAGAGTATAGCGTTCTCAACAGCTTAATAATTAGCGCTGTCAGGCTGGTGAAGAAAATAGGGGCGGGTCTGACGTAGAATGAACACGGAAATAGGCGGGGTTGGATTGGGGGTGTCTGCACGGGTAGCCAAACGAAGCACTGGTAGTTGCGCGAGAGTATATTGCACCTCGCACAAGTGGGTGCACTCTACTTTTTACATATTTTAAATGGCATTGATATATACGTTTAATTAATAATATGTAATATAGCTAATTCATATTTACTTAACTTTAGATCTGCTACAGCTGTAGTCGAATACCCACGTCATTTAGAATATTCGAATAACTGTGCCCATCCCTAGTGATTACACAGGACATAAATTATCTCATGAATACTTGCAATTAAAAGGCCATAGAGCCACAATGTATTGCAGACCTAATCCTGGGCCACCAGCATTTTTAATACATTTAAGTTTTATTTCAATTTTGTTGAGTCTTCGACAAAGACCTGTCATAACCAAAAAGTATGTGATTATTTATCCGTCCCCATGCGTTCTCATCTCACGGCGGAACAGGGTGCTCCAAATAAGTGTTATTTGCAAGAGAGAGAACAGGACTTTGGAGGGAGTGATATCCGTTTTAGTTACATGTTTGCTGATATTACTTGGTCAAATTATTTGTCAAAAAACTCCATATTTATTCTCCTTGTCATGTTCTTATTCTTGCTTCAGGAACTGTTAACCGGCGTACACAGCTCGCAGGAAACAAGAGAACGGAAATTACGCCACAATTCATGATCCTCTCTCAGCCTAGTGATCAATATCACAATATTCTCCACATTCACATAATGGTATTGGCTTCAAATATCTAGTTGCAAGTATGGCTTTACCATTAGGTTGGACAAGATGGGTTTTAGTGTACAGACCTGTGGATTTGTGCAGAGGGTGATGGACTCCTGCAAGTTGATACGATAGGAGCGCAACGCATAGACCAGGTCCTTGGAACGACACCAGGGACAATTCTCCAATGAGGAAACTCTCTCTTGTACCTTTAAATGAAAACACAAACATTAACAAAACATCCGTGGAAGAGATCTTCACATAAAGTTATGCAAACATGTAATCCTCCAACAGTTTTATTTAGTGGCATGTGCTAGAGTTGTTGAGTATCAGTCAACCTCAGTACACAGAGCACTATAAAAAAAACCTAGTACTTTCGCCTTTGGATACCAAAGATTTACGTCTTTGTAACCAATTTGGACTGCTCTCGGCAGTATCAGACTCAGTAAGTCAAATGCAGCTTTGCGTGAGTGACACAATGGAGAGGTTGACATTGAGTTTCAACTGACTTTTCCCAAATACCCCACCAGGGTTGGGGTCACAGCCCCCAAACCAGTGTCTTCACTGGCCATTGGCAAACCACTGTTTCTCATCTGGTCCAAGGCCGTCCGTTGACATTTGCTAAACATTACCATATCACTGGAACATGGCTCACACCGGGAAACGCTGACCGAGAGAATGAAACAAGACAAAACATGTTAGCCTGGGTCTACTACAACTCGTATGGTCCTCACTGTAGCAGATGGCCCACAAGCACGTGTAACCACTAATCAAGTAGGCAAACTGTTCAGATAAATACATGATTCAACAGGAGACGGCTGGGTGAAGCCACAACCCAGATGAAAAGCACACGATTTGAAAGAAATGGCATGTATACCTCTATCAATATGATGTTCACTAGTTGTCGTAATGCATGTCACAACCAACATTATTTAGCATACCAGATTGAAATCTGAAATTGGTCTTGATAATGAACCTCAACAAAGACCAAAGATAATCAGGTGCTATTAGAAATTAATTTCAAGCAAGTAACAGTTAAATATCCCCTACTGATAATGCTGTGTGCCGACTACTGGTGAACGTGTTACTGAATAGGGCTGGTGGTTAAACTAGCAGTCATTATTTGGGATAAAACTGGAACTGCTTGGGAAAAAATACCGTCATACCACCAAAAATACATACCGAAATCAAGTCCATGTCAACTAAAAACATCTGAATAGCGTATGGATGAATGCCAGCGGCTCCGTCCCCATGTGCATCCTCCGAGTTCGCTCCACAAACGTTGTGCTTCCGCGGGCCGCCGGCTGCGCAGCGGTGTATCTCTTCCCCCCTCGGTCGATACAAACGTTCCGCTGCTTGGACGGTCTTACGCATGACACACTACTCACGATTAACCCATTGAGCCTGGTCGAATATTGTTCACGCAAAAATATGTAACATGATTTGTTCAGCAAACTCATTTGTATATTATTATTATTAGTGGCGAGAGTTCGCGAGAACAAGAAAGTCATTGTTCCATCATAATTGATGTTCCATGTTCATACCATTCATTCATGCCAGCACCCCCATCAAATCTCTCCTCCAAAAACCCCAGCACCCTGCATCGGCTCCCCTTAAATAATGTGCATACATTTCCCAGGGAGCACTCATTAGAATGAATGAAGTGGTCGCCTTCTAGCCCCGTGTCACTTTGTCATACTTTAATGAGAAGAAATGGAGACGTACATCTGGTTTCACCATTTACTCACTTGTCATAATCACATTCACTAGTCTATCCTTTGTGCATATATTAGCTGCAAAACATATATCTGCATTCCTATAATTTGAAAACAAAACAGTGTCTATGTATTTCTACATTATAATTTGAATAGTACTGAGCTCAGTCTAGCAAATCCAACATACAAACAATCCTACAGGCTAACCCTATCATTTAGTGCACATGTGGACAGGTCTCAACCCATGCATGTAATTTATTGTATTGGTTCATAGGAGAATCATTCTGCATGAAAAATGTCCTTCACTCATTTCGTATAGGCCACATTTGCTATATTACTATCATATTTGGAGCCTAACTCTAAGATGAGAAAGGTTGTCAAATGTAGGCCCACCCTTGCCATGTAGGCTAAGCCTATGGAAATATGTCAGTATTTCACTTGCAAACATTCCATGTTTGCAAGTATTGTTTTGAAGATAAAAGTTGTTGTTTTTTAAAGAAGAAAATAAGTGTTTGTGTGTTAATCGGAGGACGGTGTAGGCTATCAAGATTAACTCATATAGGCTTATATCATATAGCTCAATACTTTATTAATCCCTGAGGGGAAATAAAGGTGTCAAAGCAGAGCACATCATCATCATTAGTGCAAGCTGTTAGAAGCACATGGCTAGCCCTACCCCATAGTAGTTACTTCAGATTTATTGTATTTTTATCATAACATATAATATTAGGTGTATTATTCATCTCATCTGAATCACTTGAGCTTTTCTCTGTATGACTACGAGTTATATACAAGCAGATTAAAAGCTAAAGATTAAGTTAGGTACCAACTCTAATCTTTAGCTTTTAATAACAAACCATCAATATGCAAATCGCAAATGAACAAAGGTTTGTTCATTTGCTATTTGGCACATACGCCTAATTGGTTTGTTATTATTTTGGAGTGCTTATACGCAGGTAAAGATGCATAACGCATCGAACGCATCTATGCTATTAATCTAAGTGAAAAGTCGCAATTACCTTTTAAAATTTGTGTTTGCATTGATAAACCAAACCCCACAATATATCCAAGTAAAAAAAGCGATATTTGAAAATAAGACGCTTATATCATCATGCCTGTGATCAGTCTTAATTTGCAAATACCGTTAGCGTTCATTAAGGTGAGCCGACAATATTGCAGCTTGAAGACAAAAACCCCCATAAATAAATATCTGTTCGCAACGCAGGCGCCCCGCGTCGTCTCGTCCGTGGACTCGCCCGCCGTGCCGTTGAACGTAGTGCGTCCAACACTATAGCGAATATACTACTACTCGCTCCAACGGGCCCACAGACACGCGGTTCGTATCCACGCGCTCTAGAAAATCCGAATGACGTAGCATAATAGTCAGCCAATGGTGCGTGGTTTTATATTAGGACAATGAAAAGCTTCCCACCAATCAAACGAGTACTACTCTGAGCGCCAGCCAATAGAGTGCGAGCCCTAATGTGAGCGAGCCGAGGACTGAAGACACTGCGTATCGCTCCTGCTCCCTCAGAGCCATTGCAGACCATAGAGACACAGCGATAGACCTTGGTAAGTATCACACGCATGTATTGCAAAAGTGTCGGTAGGGATGGAAATTAAAATAACATTCGTTCATATTTTGCCCATATGTTAGTTTTGCTCAAGTGGATAATCCTTGACATTTTCAAAAAATAGTATTGCGAATAAACGTTAAAAAAAACAAAGATTTGCTAACGCTAAGCAGGCTTTGTAACATTACTCAGACCAGGACTTCAGATAGACGATTTGTAAAACAGAAAAATATATAATTCGCTTAAATTCGACGGTAAACGTTGATTTTTTTAAATATAGATAATTTTGTATATTCATGACATGTCGTTTTTACAGTAACGGGACAATTTGCGCAGTAGTAATAGTTAAAAAAAATGAAGACAACTGGGTGCTTCACACCGTTATGGTGAGGCTGGGCTCGTCTCCTGCAGTGAACGCCTGTCAGGGAGACTTAAAGCATGGGAATTTAAAAACAAACGTAGAAATAAAGAAACACCGGGAAAAAGCGACATCGTCTCTGAAAATCAGTGAGTGGCAGTTTATTATTTCTAAACGAATGCCATAAAATGTTGAGAAGAATATCACAGGATCTGCGCTTTACTGTAATGGCTGACTGTATTCGCATAGGATACCAGGCAGCCGTGGAGGCGCAGTTCGCTTCAACTTTTTCTAACGTCAATTCTTCGACAAACGCGGCTGTAACTACAGCCCCGAATGAGGACGAAACAAAATTCAACCTTCCGTCGTTGCAGTAACGCAAACGTGGTATTTTTCCGACCCTTTTAAAGTGTCCAAATCGTGGGTTTAAAAAATGTGGTCGCGGCGGTCGCTCTGCCCTCTGTGTAATGGCCGTGCGCTGACACAAAGAGAAGGAGCCATATTCTCATGTTAGTGGATGAAGACAAGCGGCCATTCTGCGCTCATAGGGACCGACTCAGCAGCCGTACATAGACTCACAGAGACCCAGCGGACTGCTGTACAAGGCGGCTATGCAATGGAAATCTATTGGGGAAAATTTTTGTCAAGATCGCCGGGTTTCCCGATATGTTTCTCGCGGAGCAAAGCGACCTGGGAGGCGGGAGGAGGCATTTGAGGCAGACTTTCTTTCATGAAGAAGGCTTTCTCACAAAATGGAAGAAGAAATATTGCCGTCGTTGTTGACCTCCTTTTTCTTCAACGAGAGCCTATGCGCCATTACTTCTTCAGACGAGGACTTTACTGAGTTACAGTTGTGTGGATTTCAACAGGGACACGCATTTTCACTCCCGTTTATCACGAAATATCAACTTTAATCACGGAAACACGACATTTCATACGTTGATATTTGTTGTCTTTTACATGTTTTCCACCCGAATAAAGCACATATAAAAAATAATTGTCATCATTTTTGGCCTTTCTGTCTTTTAACACAACATATGAACACTGACATACGAACATTGTTGTTTAAGCTGTTAGGTCTGCCTGGAGGATTTAACGAATAAAACATTACTTTTTCCTGTCCAATGATCCCACCCATCGTGGGCAATAGTTGTGGGGCTATATCAACTTTATGGTGTCAGTTTGGTTTGTTGTTTATTTAATGTGCAGATACGTTTTTGGTCGCAGTTTGTCCATGTGTATTTTTATAACGACACTGCGTTAAAGGGTCATTAACGCGTCACGAATTGAATTGCTTTGACTTCATTTCAAGCTGTTTAACATTAGTATGTTAGTATGTAGCATTAAATAACAACACCCAAACACGATATTATCCATATCCTATTTAGTAGCGTATTAATAAAACCCTAAATGTGTGTTAATGTTGTCGTGAGTGGTGTGATACTATCGCGGTAGTTTGCTTCACTGACTTTTAAATCAAAATGTTATTATAGATACTGTCATCAACATGGGGAAAGATCCATCCAAGCCGCGGGGGAGGATGTCCTCCTATGCCTACTTCATCCAGACCTGTCGGGAGGAGCACAAGAAGAAGCACCCCGACGCTTCAGTTAACTTTGCCAAGTTTTCAAAGAAGTGCTCTGAACGCTGGAAGGTAGAAAACATACGACTAATGTGTATATTAACGTAATATTTAATATTTATTTTTGCTTGCTTAACTTGAGTAAGGTGCTATCAGAATTGGTCTTGGTTGCAATGTAGGCCTATGCAATTGTATAGCCTACTGCAAAAAATGAAATTTTCTCTCTTTGTTTAAAAAAAATCCAATTATTTTTTAAATCTCCAGACCATGTCTGCCCAGGAGAAGGGCAAGTTTGAGGACAAGGCTAAGCTGGACAAGGTACGCTATGAGAGGGAGATGAAGACCTACATTCCACCAAAGACGGAAAAGAAGAAGAGGTTTAAGGACCCAAACGCCCCCAAGAGGCCACCGTAAGTACTGCACCTCAAAACAGCTATTCAATCAGACTGATATTAATGTCTTTGCTCATTTATTTTTATTGAAACACTTTATTAAGATAAAGTAACTGGACCATAAATAGACGAGTATTCAAGTTACAAATTGAAACCTACCATATTACTGAATGACAGCATTGTTTACTTTCCCCCTCCAATCTGCAGGTCCGCATTCTTCATCTTCTGTGGCGACTTTCGTCCCAAGATCAAAGGTGAGACCCCTGGCCTCACCATTGGAGATGTTGCCAAGAAGCTGGGTGAGATGTGGAACAACACTGCCTTAGAGGACAAGCAGCCCTATGAGAAGAAGGCCTCCAAACTGAAGGAGAAGTATGAGAAGGTAAGGACCACCTATTTTAAAAGGAACATTGTTGACCCGATTCTCACCAGAATTATTTATGGCAGTGTAGAGACCATGTACTCAAGGTGCTGTCGTATTGGCCATATGATTACATTTCCATTCATAATGTGGTTTTAGCACCTAACCATTTCACTGTATGTTAGCGAAACGGAGAGACAATCCATGGTAATGTGGCTCTAATGCATGCAAAGGCCGACTACGTGTACTGGTGCGTGTATATATATATATATATATATATATATATATATATATATATATATATATTGATTTGTCCCAAGGCATTGACAGTGTTTAATGTTAAATCGTAGGAAGTGGCAGCATACCGTGCTAAGAGTAAGCCAGGCAGTGCTGCACCTGCCAAGGCTCCAGCCAAGGCAGAGAGAAAGGACGATGACGATGATGACGATGACGATGATGATGACGACGACGACGACGACGACGACGATGATGAGTAGAGAGTAGTCACATTTTACGGTTGCTTTTTCCTCTCTTCTTGTTTATATAAAGCATTTAACCCCCGTGTACACGGTTCACTTAAAGACACTATGAAATGAAAATGTACTATTCATCATATCCATCGGTTAATTCGTAACTTTACATCCAAAGCTCGTCCGCAGAACGACCTGTACAACATCGTTTTTCATTTTGTCTAAAGTTCATGGCCTTGCACACGGCAGGCTAGTGAGTTTTCTCACTTTCACACAATTCGGTTTTATTTGGAAACGCGTCATTTTAATGGGGTAACAGATCTCTCATTTCATGGTGTCTTTAAAAGGAAATGAGTTTTTGTTTGTGTGGAGGGATTGCGGGCAAAGCTGTGTATATCAGTTGTTTTTATGCTGTACAGTTTATTTCTCCTTTTTTTTGTATAGTTAACACTGAAGTGTTTTTCTGTATCTTATACCCCCCCTCCCCCTTGGGGCTATGGTATTTACACTTGCTGAAACTAAGGTTCCTGAGTTTTGGTTAATCAGTTTGTCTCTCTTTCCTGTGTGTTCTTAAGTTGAAATGACATGTTATCAAAATTGACGTATCGACGTTGTTATACTGTCTTTTGAGTACCACTGTAATCGCAAAAATATGGACAAAAAAATACGCTTATTGTTGAACTTTAAATTGCTTCTGATGTCAATAAACTTTTTTTTAATATACATTCTTTCGTGTGTGCATCATTCAGATGTTATGTTCATTTTATTTAGTCATGGTTAATGTATGATTTCGTAATTTATTAACCAGTACTCCAATTGAAATGCAACACAAGTCAAGAAGTATATTCTGTCAGTCGTTAAGGTGAGACATGTATAATTCACATAGCTTTTTATACCAGACCAAATAAAGTCAAACCATGTATTTATGTTTGTCTTAAGCCTCGTCACAGCATTCTAAATGTGTTGCTGTCATGTTTTATAGATAACAGGAATAGTGTGATAGCATATTTTGGACTGCTGCTTTTCAATGGCCAATGCCTCATTACATGAATATGATATGCGTATGTGCATAGATTGTATGCACACAGGCTATCTTGGCACGGAGGAGATGCTACCATCACGGTCTGAATGCTCCAACTCGCATCAGTGACTCCTCTCCCTGTTTTATTTAGATTCAGCTGCTTCTCTATGTTCCCTCCATGATAGAAAAACAAGACCATTTATATAAGAAGGATTATGGCTTTGGAAGAACCCAGTGACATAACAAGTGCAACGGCTCTATGTGAATACTGTTAAAAAAAGGATGGTCATATGAAACCAACCAAATGTAGGGCTGGCTGTCTTTCCTTTTGCAACCAAGTAAATGTTGTGCCTGAGGCCAGTACAATATGCTCTAGCAGGCAGTAGTGGTAGCAGAGACATGACCTCTGCACTAGTGTGACAGCCCAGACAGCCACCGAAGGAGTCGCTGCACATTGCCATGTCCTAGTGTGTCTATTATACATCGTTATTCCAGTCCTACAACATGTTATTCCAGTCCGTTAACTCTGTTTAAGCAAGGCTGGATGGATGAAATGTGGTCACTATCCGTTTGTAACATTTTCACTCAATGTTAATTGGTGAACCATAATCATGCGCGGAAGTGAACGCCTTCTCTCCTGGAACTTTGACCTTGACTGTATCGAGTTGAGCGTGATTCTGTGGTCCATTCCTACCTCTATCTGTTCGTATAATTCATCTAAACAGTAAAACAAATATCCCCGATAAAGACGTGTGCCTTCTCTACTGCTCTCGGCTGTTTGTTGAACAAGAAGGCCAACGGCGCCACTAAACAATGCATCCAAGTTTTATGTTTCTATTTTAGAGCCAGATTTGATGCCAGACGACAACCTACACACGATTACTGATCACAGAGCGACATCTAGTGGTTCATAAGCCAGACATGGACCCTTATGTCAATATTGAACATTCATGATTAAACAATTATTCCTTCCCAACACATGTGTAGGCCTAAATGGAACATTAAATAGATACATACAAAATAATAATAATTATATATATATATAAACAGAGCACGGCCCTGGATCCCCAAAGACTGTCAGTCCGTGTGGAACATAAACCTAAAATGTAACTTTAATCCTCAACTCCTGAGCTTTTATATAGGCCTATGTATCTTTGACTTCCATGGATATGACTTTTGTGACAAAGTGCCAAAGCTTTAGATTTCATATTCCATTGCACTGTGCATGTATGCATAATGCCATATTCATTCTAACTTGATATAGGCTAACACAACTTATTAATAGTATGTTAATATAATTTAATGTGTAGTTAAGTTCTTTATCATATGGTCAATATTAATCGTTATTACTCATCATATTGGTACAATACCAATTAAGTATTGTCGTATTACCTTTAAAAACACACTTTAATTACATTCCAGGAGATATGGGCATCTATGATCATTTGAGGATCCATATAGATGTTTTCTTTGAAGCAAAGTATTTTAAGATCAATAAATAATTCACTTTGATTTCTTAGTCTGTGGTGGATTTGATTAGACTATGCTGTCTTGCCCAATAGGCCCCTATTATACACTACATCTACGAAGGCCCCTGGTTCGTTTTTGTCATGTTTTTTTCCCCCGCGAGGTGGAGCCATTATCAACGGCAACAAGGGAAGGCTGCCTTCATTTAATTTGTAGACGTCCAATCAGTCGTAGGCTACGTCATTTAAAGAAACATATTAGGCCGACTTGTTTCTTCCATGAACCAAATACGTAACCTTACACCGTAAAACCATACATTTAAATTAATTTGATACTTTTTTGTAACAAAATAAAAATACATAATTGGTCTCATTTCGAATGGAAATAGTTCAACACAAAGTCAATCTGAAACCATGTTCTCAATGGAGTGGTACAACATGACTTGTGTGCTCCGCACGATATACCAATAATCAATATTACCGTTTAAAGAAAACCCAATGCATATAAGTGGGGAGTGGGAGTCAGTTTTCACCAGTATCCGGTGGTTTCTTCTACCACCCTTTGGGGAGCCTTTTGGTCGGAAGCAGAGCACTGTGCAGCCATACCGACTGTGATGTACAGTAAGTAGTTGGTCAGGATGCTCTCTATGTTGCGGTGATAAATGTTGATCGAGAGACGCGGCCTCTTTAATGTCCTCAGGAAGTCGAGGCACCGCCAGGACCTTTTGACCAGTTGTGGAGATGTGGAGTAGGGGGAGAGGGCTCAGCACACTGCCTATGGTACGCCAGCGTTCAGGCTTGGGGTGGAGGGGGTGTGGTTGGCCAACCTATCTAGACTGGGGGCCAGGAAGTCCAAGGGTGCAGTTACAGTTGAGGTGCTGATGCTCTGGGCTAATAATTTGTTATATTGTGGTGAGCTATGCCGTGAAACGAATTGACGAGCTACAATATAATTTTTTTCTGATACACAATTGCTGCTGGGAAATATGCATATCAGCCTATGCTGTAGTCCAGTTGCAACAGTTTATTTTTAATCATGTGACCCTGTGACTAATATGTTTGGCGCTTTTAATTTATCTTTCTGTACGGTGTATCTTTAATGTAATACAATCTGTAAATACTAATATTGTTTAATGACGTAATGTGGTGTGTGTGCACACGTACGCGTGTATGCACGTGCATGTGTGTGTGTGCAAGATTTATAATAAATAAATCTCGCAACCAGGGCCCATGGCAACTACGTCTATGGTTCCTCGTAGAGGACACTCTCCTCTATGAGGAACCATAGAGGAGGGTGACCTCCATGGACCTGTTTTGAGCGGTGGGCAAACTGGTGGGGGATCCAGCATTTGAGGGGGTAGTGAGGCTTTGGACTGAGCAAGGACCAGCTCTCCATGGGAACTTGGCGATCCTCAGGGAGAAAATGTACAACAAGGTGTTTAGTTGATAAGGCTGTCACGGCTTGTGCAGGGAGGTGAACGCAAATGCAGAGATCAGACTCAGGGTAGATGCAAAAGAAAGCTTTACTTCCTTGTAAGGCGGCCAGAAACAAACCTACAACAAACAAGGAACCGACCAACTGGGGCAGGAACTAAGGAACTTCATTATATCGGAAATACGATATAGTGAAAAACAGGTAGTGAGTGGGGTTGGGGCAGGATCGTTACAAAGGCTCCGGTCAAGTCTCTTTTTGCTTAGGAAGGTTCCTAACTGAGTGAAATGCCCCGGAAGTGTCTAAGTGGCAACCATAATAAGAGCATCCATTATCAGGAATTAATGGACGACGGGAGGGAAGTCCATTAATTCCTGATAATGGAATGGGCATTATCCCGATTATACCATGGTCACTTACCAAAGATTAAAAAGGTTTGTTGCTTTATATTTTGGGGCAATTCGCTCTAAAAATAAAAACACAATTAGTCTCACTCATAGACTCCTACGCAATGCAAACAGTAGTTTATGACTCCAGCCAATAGGACGAACCTTAGATATGACTTGGCAATGGGAGATAGAACGGTGTCCATTATCAGGAATTAATGGACACCCTGCAGCCAATCAGAATCGAGTATTCACCCAGACCATAGTATAAGTAATATTTTTCACCGAGTTGTCCACATTTATATAGCCTGCATGAAACAACACAGTAAGAAAGCACACTGAGATGTGCTTTTAGTAGTCCATCTTCGAAACATTTCAGATTCACCACGGCAGACCCACGTCCCACATCCATAATATCCGCCGTTGCATAATTACATAGCCTAGTATAAGTGCAGTCGGATTCTCTTAGCACCGTGGTTGTCTTTTCCTTAGTCATTATGAATTCTCCTTCACATCGTTTCCTTGACCTCATGACATTTTCCATCGAGGTCAAGGAAAAGGGGTTAGGAAAGACATAGCACGTCATGTTTTTGACTATTCGACCAGAGCCATAGGCTTGCTGCAGCACACTGCTTCGGGGGAAGCGGCACAATGCTTGAGTTCTGAGTCACGTGACCAGTGCTAGGTTTTTGAAAATGTCTGTGACAACAAGCCACGGGCCAGCTGTCTGGGCACAAGCCTGAACATGCAGCGTCCAGGGATGCCATCAGGAGCCAATAGCATTGCATGTGTTCACCGTTCTGCTCAGTGCAGAACAAACATGGGTGGTAGTGGTGGTGGTGGTGGAGAGTGTGAAGGACCAGTGAGTCCAAAGGGACGTTCAGATTTGATTTGCTCGTTTATTGTTGTCTTGGTTGAAGCAAGCATATCAATTGTTTTGCTCGCTGGGGAGGGGGAGGTGGGAGGCAACGCCGAAGGAGACTGTTCAAAACTCCATTTGGGGTTTTATTTGACGTGCATTGGTATGCTGTGTGTTTTGAAGAAAGTTTGAGAGCACAGAGTTTGTGTAGGTGGTTGTTCAGATGTGTCGTGTTAGTGTGATATTGACTTTGTCATGTTCTCATGGCTGTGCACGTGAGTCATCACGTGGATGCGGATGTTCATCGTGATCGCCACTAAATGTCAATGACTAACTGTTTTGTTTTTTCGCCCAAAGGCCCAAAAAGCTCATGCTTGTTACATAACGTTTTGAGAGCGGACTGGGAAACTAAAGAGATGGACCAGGCTCTTCTGTTTGAATAAATTATAAGTTACACACAATCCTGATGGTTATGGTTATGGTCGACATGACACAGTGAGCTATGTTAGAATGCCATCTTGCCTTACAGTTAATTAGCCTACTATAGCAAATGTTCCCGTAGCCAAGAATTCCTGTGTGTGACCTATAGTGTATTTAAACTTATTTAAATAGACTCTATTTGACATTGACAGTTGGGCGATCAGTTTGGATGCAAACAATGGAGCGGAAGTATATGGAGGAAATGCAACATTAAGGGCTGTGTTTAACATCCGTCTATTGATCTCTGATCAATATTATTATCACTTCCACTCTTCCACTAAGGCCTTCCGGCACTCTCTTTTTGCTGAGAGAGAGAGAGAGAGAGAGAGAGGATGTGTGTGTGTGAACATTTAAAGCAGTGAACTTTAAATGTCAAAGGTGCTGCTGATTATTATCTACCCCTCTCTCTCTCTCTCTCTCTCTCTAGGGCAGAATGGTTTCTCTCCTGGCTCCTGGTTGGATCACAAGGGAGCAATCATTTAATTTGATCAATCATTAGATTTAATAATTTAACTAAATAATCTAATAAAACACTTTCATGGCCAGAAATGAATTCCACACCAATTTTGGAGTGTGTGTGTGTCCCTTTGCTTGTTTTGGCGCCTCACTTCCTGCTTCACATATACAGCACAAACACACACACACACACTTAGGTTTTGAGTAAAATAATATTTAATGAAATATGGTTGACCACTACAACAATCCCCAGAGGTTGGAAGGAGAGTGCGTGTGTGTTTTTATGTATGTGGGAGTTTTATGTATGTGGGAATGCAAGATGAACGGTGAAAATAGATATCGCAGGTATTCAAACAACCAACGACTCGACCATTTAAGTGATTTCAACGCAAGAACCAAGAACCATGTGCACACCTCGAGTGACCTCTGGGCAAAAACTCACGACACAAACACCGATCAGACCACTGGTGGAAAAACAACGGCTGAAGAGACACACTCAAAATAACAACGGGCTAGTTAGCCTGGTATAACATAACATACAGTCTGTTTGGACACCACACATGTTAAATGGTTAACATGTTAACGTGTGAATTCCGGTTATAATTCTACTCATATGAAATACACATATGCATTTCCTATATTTGTGGTCCTGGTATATTTTCTGTTTGCAGGTTGTTTGAAGATTGTTTGCATTGACAGTCTCTTGTATAGCTGTAAAAACCCATACGCATATTTTCCAACATGTCATACATTTCAGTTGTGTTGGGTTTGGGAATCAATACTGTATTAGAAAACATAGAACTGTGCTTCTCAAGTATGTCAACAATCTCTTTAAAAGACTATACTAGCAGATATATTGTGCTGTCCCTGAATAGCTGCCTAGTCATCATGAGAGGTCTAAGAGTAGGGATGAAATGAAGGAGAGAAAAAAAACAAAAACAAGGAAGAGAGGGAGAAAGTGTGTGTGCGTGTGTGTGTGAGAGAGAGGGTGAGAGAGAGAGGGGTGGTAGCTGACTCAGGTACACTGAGGTTTTCCTCTGTCTGTGGTCTGTTTTAATAACACAGCTGTGTGCTGTCCACACCCTTGTAGGACTGTACACAGATGTCTGTGTGCATGAGAGAGTGTGTATTGTTTGTGTGTGTGTGTGTGCTTGTGTGAGTGTGTGTGTGCGTGCATGCATGCATGTATGTGTGTGCGACATCACGAATCAAAAAGCAAACTAGTGTTATGTAGTTTACAGCAGCAAGCAGGAGACGTGAAACTAACACAGACACATAAAGGCAGCCCGCAGAGTGACCAAAGTGACTAAAGCCGAAGTAATTTATTACAACTTGACAATCCATCAAATCCTACTTTGCATCTCAAAGGATGTGTGTTTCCTTCAGAGAGCCAGGGGAAAAGAAAGAAACTAAGGGCATGGCGAAGACAGAAACAAGCTAACATACAAACAGAATCTAAAAACATATACTGTAGGGTTGTGTATTTCCAAGTTAACAACAACGGCAGTTGGACTGAGGGTGATTATGAATCTGTTGACCAAAATAATATAATATAATTATAATGATAATAAATGTTCAACTATAGTATATTAATAATAATAATATTAATATAGTTGAATATTTTCTATTTTAAAATGGAAGAAAATGAATAGTAAAGCAAAACAGAAACACACACAGACACACACGCACGCACGGACGCACACACACACACACACACACACAGACACAAATATAGACAGCAACATAAAGGTAGGGTAGATTTACTGTAAGGGCTATGAATAGGAGTGAATGTCTGCCATTCACAACAGGAAGAGATTGAACACTAGATAGACTGCTGTGGGACAGGCCTCACTTACTGCAACACACACACACACACAAACTCACACATGAATGCACAAACACAAACTCAGACATTCACACACACCCACACACACACACACACACACACACACAAACATGAATGCACACACACTTTTGCACAAACACAGGCACACACACACCTGCAGACACATATGCACTCACACGCGTACACCAACATACACAGAGTTCAGCTGCTTTGTGATGTACAGTTTTTGCATGTTGTGCTCTCTGAGTAATCACTTGTTTCCATCTGTAGGCCTACACCGAGAACAAAGTGTGTGTGTGTGTGT
>OMKN01079299.1:18598-28676 GCA_900302345.1 Melanonus zugmayeri
GGGAGGGAGGGGGGGAGACACAGCATGAACACTATTCTGGTCCTCTCTACAACCGCTCACACACTTGACTCACTGAAGAGCTACGTCTTGGGGTGCTGCCTTGATTAGCCAACCAGGCGAGTCTGCTCTGGCTGTGCGGCGCTGCTCCCAATTATTCACCTATTCACTAATCATGAAAGGTAACAATTATACTGTTCACTATTGTTAGACCCCCCTGAAATACCCGCCAAAATACTTTTGACTTTGTCGTTTCTGTTCAAGTGACATTGGTTGTTAGGGTTGAAAACAATACTAATGGCATTATTCAACCATTCAAGTTCCCCTTGAACAAGTTCATCCAAGTGGTTGGGGAGCCGTAGAAATTGAAATCTCTTTTTTTCATCCGAGTACTCATAATCCAATGTTATACAGCATGTCAATGTGAAATTCAACTAAGAGCACTGGAAAGTGCCAAAAGAACAGCACTACAGTACACACACACAACAAAAAGTGTACTTGGTAAAACTTCATGATCAGGTGACATTAAGATGGTTTCCACGTCTTCAAATATCAATTGTGGGTGTGTCTGTAGACCTTGCGGAGCTGGGTATCTCCTTCTGCCATCGTCGAGGAGAACACACGTAGGAGAGGAGAGGCCGGATTGAGAGCAAACCAAAACCAAATAATCCATCATATATTGTTTGCACATGCCATCAGCATTTCCAGCGCCAAACACAATTTTTGGTAGGAACAATTTGGTAGAAAGCATAATTTTCAGCATTTACAGGGGATAAACATTGTCATAATGGCAAAATGATAGTGCATCTAGGAAATTATTCAACAGTACTGGCATTTGTTCTCCAATGACATCCACCCTATATTAACAAAACCTTAAATTCTCCTCATTCATTCATTAAACAGAAACAAAACAAAAATAAACCTGATAATGCTTCTCCTAACTGAAACAAATTCCATAGAATCTCCACTCCAGAGCACCAGAGACCCCAACGCAGAAATAAAAACAATAGGCAATATTTATAATTACATTTTTAGGTCGTAGTACATCAGGTCTGTCTGTGTTTGTGGTTGCGGCTTCCTATTGGAAAGAGATCAGGGTGAAATATTGGCCAGGCTGCTCTGGGCACACCGGAGATGCTTGTTTCAGCATGTTCTCCATGTCACCCTTCCAACCACAGCCCCAATCAGTGTCGCCTTAACAAATCACTCCTGGAGAACCAATCATATTTTAAAATCGAAGGGCAATAGCTCATTCTGAACCTTGGGATGACCCAACTGCGGCAACGCATGAGCGTTACTTATATTTATGACAGGCACAGGATACTACTGTATTTAAAGACTAGTCAACTAGGATGCCATATGTCTGCTTCCTCTGTGGTATAATTGCTATTGCTAATTGCTAATTGCCATAGCATGAATGGTGATGATGAATGATTAATTATTTCTTTGAGATTTCACATAGCTTTGTTCTAATTTCATTAGTAACAGAATGGCTTTCAGCAATTACATCTTGACAGAATGCAGGCAAAAATATTAATTCTGTGCATGACTTAATTTTACAAACAAGCATTGTAATGGGCCAATTCAAATGGACAGCTCCCGCTTCAATCCAAACAACAATGCAAGCACAAAACCAATAGGCCTAGACTTAGCTAATTACTTTTCACTCTTAATTGATTTAATTTAATTTAATTCACCAGAGCCCCATGCTTTCTATGGAACAATACAATATCTGGGAAAAGCATTTCCGACAATTATTTAAATATTAGCCAGTAGCCAGAGTTTTGACAATCAAAGATTGGAAATATTCAAACAATCTGTCCTTCCGAAGCAATTTCAAAAGTAAATAATTATATAAAATGAAAAACATATTGTTAAGATTCATAATAGTGGTTAGCAAGGAACCAGCATGCCAGTGAGGGGCTTATGGAAAAAAACAATGTCATAGTTTCTGTCAAAACTAAAGCTGTAGGCCTATGGAGTACAGAGACATACACAATTGTAATTTCTCTATACTTAATCTATAATCTAGCTATACTTAACTTTTGTTATATATTGCATTACTATATATTATTGTATATTATATTTTATATATTATACCTATCAGGTATTATTTTACACTATTTCATATGTATGCATGCTCCTACACATTGCCATCTACAATCATCGCTTTGAAACCTCAGACATAAAAAATAACCCTCATATTTTTACATTTGCTGACATGAGAGAACACTCATTAGAGGAAGAACATAGCAGCAGTTGGCCCAGGCTCCTGCTAGCTACCTCTGGGCTCCACATGTTCCTTTAGTAAGGTTGACTCCCTAGATAAATGTTGACACGTACTAACCTTTGCCATTTAAATAACCTGGCTGCTAGCTAGACATATTTTAATTTATTGAATGCTAATATAACTCATACACACATATTACTCTTTTAATAATAAACTGTTATTATTATCCTCCTTCCTTGTATGAGGAAACATTACAAGAACAGGGATACATTGCATGTCATTTCAAGTGTCAAATGTTCCCATAAGAGAACCTTCCCAGTTAAGTTTCCCATTTGCTCATGTCTTGAATGTGTGGTTTTAAGGAAGCTGAATATTTGTAGGTGTCGTAGCTAGTTCTGGCGGGACACTTTAGTCATGTTAGCTGACTGCTAACATGGTCCAATCAACACATGTACACTGCTAGGCAGTCAATTTAAGACCTTCCATCTCGCACACACACTCTCTGCAAAGTTAAGTGCTGAGCTGGATTTCACCCACCACCACCACCCCAGCATCCACCTGCTTTGGTGCTGCTCTGTATTGTATGTAACCTACACAATGGGTTGAGATATGTACCCCATGGGGGGATTGTATAGTGCTCCCTGTTGTGAAATGTTGGTATGTTGTATCTGACATCTACAGGTATATGTCATGCTTTAAATCCTACAGCAGGGAGCAGGCTAAAAGAGTGGAACCATACCGCCAAACTAAAGCGCATTACCATAGAACTACAAAGAACAAAACAACCAAATACTTTCTTGACACTAGGGCGCACTCAGGGCGCAGCCCCGGCCCGATTGGAAGAGGTGTGCTTCGGCACGGTTCAGTTGCACGCGCATGCGCACGAGCACGTAACTTCAAGTGACTGACAACACCGTGTGAATGCGACGCGAGCGTCAGCGACAAAATAACTGATTGCTTTGTTTTCTATTTCATGTCCTGACAGCGAGCGACGCCATGCGCGGCGCGAGGCGGCGCGACGTTTTGAGCTGAAGTTTTGTCGGACGTCCTGTGTCTGTCGCTCGCGTTGGAAGAATGGACGAGGACATTCAGTTAAAGGACAGAGAGCTTCCGATGTGACGCGATGCGGCGCGGTAGCCGGATGCTCGGTGTCCTGACTGATGAATGCGAGCGTCCAGCGTGCTCAGGCCCGAAAGGCTCGGCGCAATGTGAGCGCAGGCCAGCGAGGGGGAGTGGGGAGGAAGGACAATCGTGCTTCAGCACGGTACAAGGCAACCGGGCCCAGGCCCTAGTGTGAGTGCGCCCTAAAAAGCCACAAGGTAACCACATAAAAAACAATATTTTAAGTATTTAAAAACAAACAATACTTTGTTTAGTGTAGTAATGTCCACTGAATGTGCATCATCTAGTTTTTGTTGAATATGCACCAACAAAGGTACATACAGGGCACACATGTATGCCTCCTTCTGAGAAAGTGTTGACAATTGAGAATAAATAGAATTGTGAATATATGTTATGTCATGAAATATATGTTGACAGGCTTAATTATGCAACGGTGCTGATGTGCAGCGCATATGAATACATTATAGTCACGGATGTGGTTGATTAAGACCTAACCACGTCAGTCACAGTCTGTCAGCTAACAGCATCATTTGAATTTGAATTTCTGCTCTCCATACCGGGAGAAGGACATTGTAGTGGCTGTTTGACTCCCAGCCAAAAGGTTCTGGGTTCAATCCTCAATGTAAATGCAGTCTATTCCTGTATGCATCCTTGAGCAAGATGCCGAACACCTACCTGCTCACATTTACTGTAAGTCCCTTTGGAAAAAAGTGTCTGCTAAATGAGCCAAAAAAGGTAACAAAATACTTCTTCCAATTATTGTAAAAGGGTGTCAATTCATGAAGCCATTGTAAACAAAAATCCCAGTGACTCTTATCTCCATTCGTGTGTTGTTATTGTATCCTGACACGGAAGGTGTAGGAAGCTAACTATATTATATTACATAAGCTCGTTACCAAACGTTTAAACCCCCATTCTCTTTCTTACCCTGCTGCAAGGAGAGAAGCACTTGCTTGCAAATGAAAACGGTAAGGCCTGGCAGCCACACTCACGCACACAAACTTTCAAGGTGATACCTGATTCTTTGTATCAGCAGGAAGCTGTTGCCAAGGGAACAGATGTACTTGACTGTTGATAAAGAATGTCAGGTAATCAAGGGGTTCATCAATTCAGTGCTGGAGGCGCTGAACCTGCCTCTGATAGGCCGGTGCCAACACCGCTACAGACGAGAAAAAAAAAAAAAAAAACTCCATTGGAAACACGACAATCTATCAGAAATGGCTAAGAAATGCCTGTCAGATTTAGACCGATTCAAAAAGGGGATTTTTTCCCAGTGCAAAGGTGTAGCTGTAATGATCACAATGGCTGTCATTACCCGCCAGAAATAGACAGGTGAAGGTCGCGTAGTAAGCAGTGTTGGCAAGAAGAAAAAGACATGTAGCTTAATAAATGGTCGCCTGTCACTCTCTATGGATTTATACCACTTCAAAAGTCTATTAAATCAAGTCGATGAAGTCAAACGCGCTTCTGCGTGTTGGGGATTTTTTTTTTTACTTATGTATTATCAATAGTGGGGGCAATAAATTTTAGGGCTTTAAATTACAGAGACTGTCCACATTGACTGTCTGCAAAACAAGTGCAGTCCCACATGGGCTTTTTCTTTACACACCTACCTACCTATAATACATACTGAAGCTTCTAAACCACCACGACTAATGACTACTATTGTTTTATTCTGTAAAAGGCTTTTAATGTCTAGCAAAATTTGTGATCCGAGCTATCTTTCATAAGTGTGTTCCTTGTAATTAATTTCTTTCATTTGAACACAGCAATTCAAGTCTAAAGAGGCAAACTCTATTCTCTGGGAAGTTGTGACTGCTTTGGCCTGTTAGCTCTTTGAAGAACCCTAATGTTATTTGGGTAATAAGCTGTATTTGATGTTGGACTCCAGAGAATGTTAAGGTTGTGACATATAATTCAAAAACGACAAAAAAGTAGTGGCATCAAATGGTCTTTGAATATTGTAATGAATAAATGCCTTTGAATCATAATCCAGTCTAACTGAAAAGAGGAAAAATATCAATTGGAAGAAAAAAAAATTGAGTTTAGAAAAAGGAAGCAATTTCCATCACTTAATAGAACTGCGCAGATAGACATGAGGGTGTAGAAATATTTTAAGGAGTTCTTTTATTTTAAGGAATGGGGGAAATAAGCACACACACACATCATACACACTCAGTGAGAGCTCACTGTGTTCTCATCTTGAGGAATGATAGTTGGGCTAATAGAAGTGTAGACCATAAAGTAGACGTCATTATGGTCTACTTGCCAGCGAACCCACTTCTCTGTGTGCGCTCAGAAGCACAGAAAAACATTAGCACTAGCAGGAGTTACATTTCAATTCCTCACCTGTGATTATCTCGTCAGCAAATGCTAAGCATGTGTGTGCTTATATGTAAAACACAAAAATGGTTTTCATGATTCATGAGTGTTTAATCTCGGGTGTTGGTTTTTATTGTTGTTAACTGTCCCTATTATGTTTGGTTGAAATATGAAAAAGGTTATGAATAACCTTAAGACTGAATTACGGAATTTTCTCCTCGTTTTCATCATAGCCAAGTGGGCATTAGCACATTATGAAAATGTAATTCCCCTTAACAGAGTATGAATTTTAAATCCTCATGATTCATTTTAAATCTTTTTACCCTACTTTGGGGTCAGTGCTTCTTGCTGAGCCCTTCTGCTACTACTATTTGCGTATTGCATTTCTTAAATGATTTACCTTGGAATATGTAAAAGCACCTATTTCTGGGAATTAATAATTGCTCAAAACTGATGATGTAGTACATATACTGTATATTTTACATGATTTAGTGTTAAAATAGAGGTTGTGTGAATACATGAACATATTTCACAAGGCTATTTAGGAATTACAAGGAAAAAAATAAGTTGAGTTTTTGTACAAAACAAATGTAAGTAATTATATTAAAATGTTAATAGTCGACCTAATGTATAATGACAATGTCAGTATAATGACATTACATAATCACATTATACAACTTAACCTATTGGTTAAATAGTGTTAAACGTAAGATTTAAATAGATTTACAAGTAGCCTACGCAGCAAGTCTGTCAAATCTGGCAGCAGAGTTGGACAGAGAAGCTACCGCTGGTTCCTCCCAAGTACTGCTGCTCATTTGCTTAGGGGAGATCCACCTATGCATACAAATCACCCGTTAGCCTAAGTAATCAGATTCCATATTGTGCCTGACTTAGTTTCTTTCTTGTCCGCCCATACTCAAATCACTTCCACTAAATGATTGAGCAATCACTGATCCAGGGATGGCGAGAATAATGAACAGGCTCAAAGAAAACAAAAAGAACAAGAAAACATAATAACAACCAATCGGAGCCTCACCTGCTGTGTGAATGTCTCCAGAGACCTAGGGCTGCTGTCGATACTTTTTACTGAATGCTTTAGAAATTCTCAAAAAATCCACATAAAACAAAACTTTATTTGGTTGCAACCGACAAAGCAGTCGCAACGCTTGCTAGGTAACATTTAAATGAGCGAACGGCTTATTCATCCATTCATCCATTCCAAAAAACAATAATAATAAATTATAGAAATACAACTTTGAGACGTCTTGTTTTTCAGCCCAATTGGTAGAGTGTGATATTAACGATGCCAGGGTTAAGGGGGGCCATGTTTATTGTGTAATGGTGTTTATGTTTGTTGCCTCAAGTCAGAATAGGCTGTATGGTGATACCCTTTGTATTTCTTCACGTCACTGTTATTTAACTCCAACTAGTTTTTGATGGGAACATCAAGCCCATGGTTTCAAGGTGAGTTCTAGGAGAGTCATGGGCGTGGCCAGCAGTGTCCCCTGGTGCAACCTGCTCCGGCCACCGTTTGATTAATGTCATAACTGCATGTAGTCGCTTTCACCTTTCATGCCAGAACAATCTTTGAATCAGTGCAGCAATTATTTAAGACTAAGAAATGCATACAGTAGCCTATATAAATACCACCCAAGGTATCAGCCACAATTTGACCCAGACCAGCTTGAGTGCTAGGACATAAATTAGAAACCAGCCAATGTTAAGTGTTATTATTTAGAGCAATATATAGAGACAAAGAGGTCAATGTATAATCCTTACCGCTTCCCCTTCTCTTATGCAATCAGTCATAGACACTGAATAGATATTCCAGGGCATGTTCCACCAGTAGCCCCACTTAGATCTTCTCATATTCATGTATAGGAGCTGTCATTTGTTGCTTGTTTGATGTAAACACTGTCTTTCTGCAGGATTTGACCCATGACGAGATTCCTCAAATAATGATTTGGTCCCCCAAGTTTAAGATGGACAATTGATGGTCGCCTAGCACAAAACCTCGACCCATCAATTTTAAATTATATTAAAAAGGAATTCCCCTTGGAATGAGAGCCACATCATTTCAGTTGTATCCAAGTTGGACCAAACCCAATGTAATGTAAATATAATATTAAGACTTATGTCCTAGCCAAAAGCGTGTAGCAGTTGAAGAAACCTATTGATATTCTGTCTGAATAATACTTCAGGAGAATAAGATGGAATGAAAGAATAAAACAATAAGAAAGTCAACTTTTTTGATCTAATTATGTAATCATTTGGCTCTTCAGTCCCTTTCCACTTGTTATGTTGGAATCTATTGCAATGGAAATGCAATCTTAACAATGGTACCCATTGGAATGTGGCTGAGAAATTATTCAAATTCATTATTCAAACTTGTATGTGACAACACAGGGAGGCCACCCATGCATACGCTATGTTGTTTGACGCAAAAGCATGTGCAACACTGAATGAAATATCACAATATCTCCATGATAATTGTGTCTCAATATTTCTGAGGTAGCAACACACCTTAAAGCGGGCCCATCGCCACTAGGGGTCTTAAGGGGGCTTAGCCCCCTCAGTTGTATTTGTTGCCCCCTCTGTTTAAGCTTTATGTAAAAAATTGCAAAACAACAAAATAATTGGCTGAGATACATGTGACTCACTTAGGCGGTTGTTTCAGAACCATGGACAACGCTGTTTGTTGTGTGTAGGGAGTGCGTCCGCCGCCTTTCTGAGGCTATTGCATGGTTAAATCAATTAATTTTATTTTATGAAAAGAATTGCCCCCTCGGAAATTTTAACAGCCCCCTCTGTCACTTCATTCGTTCACCTTAAAGGTGTTGTCACCTTCAAACCACAAAGCTTGAGTGTAATAGAAATGACATTCATGACATTCTGGCCTCTTAAACAGTACTCATTTCGATAAATACGATTTGATTAATTCAACTACTATCTAACCCAATCACAGTTCCGTTGTGGAAGTAAGGCATGAACTACTGAAGAAAGAAACACTACAGCACATAAAGTCTTGGAAATGTGGTCTTTGCTAATTTTAAAAGCCTAAATCACTGAGTTTGAGCAAGTTTGGCACAACATTAAAAAGTGAAAAGTTCATTGGCATTCTGAGCATTTCGAGAGAACTTTCAGTGCATCATTAAAATAACTCGTATACGCAGAAAGTAAAAAATACAAACAATTAAACATTCATCACATTCCCATCAATACTTCACTCGGTTGGTTTAACTACTTCACATTATCTCTTGTGTGGTAAAAAAAATCCATTCTTCTGCGATAGAGTTTTTCATAATGGAACCAAAGTATGCCAAATTGGCTTAAAGACATGGCAAGGCAATCTTCAGTTATTCCTACAACATTATCTTCTTCCTTTCACTTCGCTTTCACCCCGACGAGATCAGGAAACCCCCACCATGGATACGGCTTTAGAGCATTGATGATATTGGTTCACCTCAATAGCTTGATCCAGGGCCGGCTCTGAAGAACAGCAGGCATTGAATATTGAATGCTGTTCGCCTGGGGAAATTAATAGGGTTTCACAGGAGAGGCGCTCTAGCACAACTCTGCTTAAAATGACAGGAAGGAAACAAGGGACCATGGGCCCGAATGCTAAGCAGACCTGGTGTGTTATGTTGAAGTTGCCTAGCAGCAGGTGCCCTGGGGTTAACTCTGCCTCTGTCTCTCTCTCACTCTCTCGCTCTCTCTCTCTCTTCCTGTGTACACTTGATAGATGCGGGGAAAGAGCAACAACAGCTGTTTGACCTGGAGTTTCAATGTCAGCCTACAGGGATGGGTAAAGGGCTGTCAAGGTGGTGTACAAGTGTAGGTGGTGCTGATGTCTTCTGTATTTACATGTGTACATACTACCAAGGCCAGCGCAAACATGCCCAAAACCAGAGCCTGAGAGAAAGTTCAACAACTTTGGTATCTTTGTCCCTTTGTCAAAGCCATTCTTCAATACAGAAAAAAATATGGGAAATTATTTTGTAATCAGGTTTCAAATGGAAGTAGACGTAGGACAATCTGTAGTGTAGCCACGACCCAGCACAGAACAACTTCAACTTCAAACCCGTTCGCAGCATATTGTGAATACGGGCAGTCAAAAGGTTTGACAGTTGAGAAGTTATTGCATGCATGATTAGATGAAGAAAACCCAGTGTACTGTTGGACTGAAACATCCCATAATATATGGATATTATGGATGTGTTTGTTGGATGTTTGCGTGTGTGTATTATTTTTTTCTCTCCAGGGATGGTGCAGACCGTGGTTGGCAGAGTTAACTAAGCACAACATCAGGCTTAAAACACATGGCTGGCTTAAAACAGTCTCGGCATTTCCTCACACTATTTAACGTGCACACATCGATGGGGTACACATAGTGTGACGTCTGCAGAC
>OMKN01079305.1:9550-20581 GCA_900302345.1 Melanonus zugmayeri
CCCCCCCCCATACACACACACACGCACACACACACTCTCTCTCTCTCTAAATCGCTGCCATGCGCCTGGATGGGACACGAGACACGCCTAGTCCCAGAGACGTTATTTTTCCTTTTCTTTTTTAACCATCTCCATGCTAAAACACTGTAATCTACTCTGTAATCAGAGTACTTCAAAAATAAGGACAATACGGCATCTGGATGGAGTCAAGAGGTTTTCTTCAGACAGAATGCTTACATAATGTGTGTACACACACACACACACACACTTAATGTCAAACGTGCATGCCTTAAAGCCGTGGAGTCGTGACGGGCTAAAAGCAGAGCAGAGTCTGGGTTCTCCAGCCACTCCTCGGTTTAAAACGCACTTGATTAATGGTTCCCCCGACTGTCTTCGCTTAAAGAAAGGACATATTGACTGTGTTAGCAGCAGCACAGGTTACATTTGATTTGACTCAAACCATCAGGTTCCATAGCGGCTCGTCATGCCTTCAGACACATTGACCGCTACGATTCCAGAACCCTTAACTCTTCACATCCACAACTTTTGTGTTTGAGAATTCCAAGTTGTTTTCCCTTAAAGTTCCCGAATCATTTCTGATCAATCAGGGCATCTTTTCCCTGATTGGTTTGGTGAATCCATCTTGCCTGTCAATCACAGGTGTGTGAATGCAACACCTCTCAATGGCAGGGAAACGTGGGGAGGGAGGGGCATTTCTTTGGTTGTTTACTTTCAAAATCTTCTGCTCTTTTCTGCTGTCTCTTTAAGGTAGTAGAACTAATGATAAGATGGTTCATTTGACACGCATCTCAAACCAAACTCATTCATGTCATTCATCCACAAATCAACCGATTGCCTCGGGTAATCAATCAAGTCACAGGAAGAGGAACAGAAGCTGGTATTGTTGGCACGCACCCGCGCGATTACGTCTACCAACTGCAAACCCCAGTCGTACTGTAAAACTTTAGAAATGCCGTCATTTAATTCTCCACGGCTCAAGAGAGCGTAATGTGATTTTCCAAGGAAGTGTTATTTGTCTAGTCTTTATCCTCGGTGCCCACATCAATGAGACAACCAACCAACAAAGGCATTCAAAAAAGAGAATCTAAAAAAGGCCCCAGACTCATGAATCAGAAATTCAGAATGTTCTGGGACTTGGAACAATGACTGGTCTCTCTCTCTCTCTCTGATTTCAGTGGCAAGCCCTTCTCCCACACTGTACAACCCTGTCTCATCAGTGCATTGGGAATGAAGAGTCAAAAGCATTTTACCACAGGGTGGACTTAGCAACGCAAAAAACGTCTATGCTACGTTTAGCATAGCATAGCAGATTGTGTTTTGAGTTGGGCTGCATGCATCACAACCATTCATAAAACAACAGTATCGTTTTTAATGGGACCATACAATCGCGGACAGAGTCCTTGCGCCAGACTCCTCACGCCAGACTCCCCCCCCCTGGTCAACAAATACAATCGCAGACAGTGTCCTCACGCCAGAATTCGCCAAATTCGCATAGTACTTCGAGCTCTGCTACCTGACTGCTGGCAGCAGATTTCCTGCGGGCGGGCGCAAGCCAAAGTAGGCGAGCTCATGAATACTAATTCACATTCTGACGTCACATTGTTCTGGCTTTTTCGAACTTGTCTTTTATGCCTCTATTTTCTTTCATTGGCTAATGCATGCGATGGGGGTAGAAGAACATTTTCACGTGAAACATGCATAATGCAACTAGGAGTGACCTATCCTATCTCAAAAGGAGCTCAATTTATGAAAAAAATACGCAATGACACCTTTAACGTGTGTAAATTAACATTAACTTATAGTGTGTCTAGTGTACGTTAACTTGTATAACTTGAGTGTGTGAATAAATGTGTGTGAATATGAATAAAATCATTATAAACAATCATAATGACATCTTATTAAATCTGTGAATAAGTTATCCTGTTTAACATGAAATAACTTTAACAACAAATAGCTGGCTATGAAATAACATCAAAATAATTTGTTATTTAACTTAAATAAATAATTTAATAAATGCTTCATCTGTTAAAGACATCTGACTGGAACACCTTACAAAACACCCTCAAACTCACTGTTCTTAAACATCTGCAACAGATCGTAACCAACTGTTGCACCTGCTGACTGCCTCCCAATCGCATGCGTAGCCCTCAGCCCCTTCTCTCCTCCCCGTAAGCCCCCTCACCTACCTCCCCCCCTTTCTTCTCTCTCTCTCCCTCTGGTTCTCACTCTCCTTTTCTCTTTTTCCCTCTCTCTCTTTCCTTCTCTCTCCCTTATTTATTGTAATTTTTTTGTTTTTGTTGCTTCCCTCAAAAGGCCTCTGCTTTTTGGTCAGGCTGCTTCTGTATATAAGAATTTGTTCTTACTTGCTTGCCTGGGTAAATAAAAAATAAAAAAATAAAAAGAATGAAAATATTAAATTGATAAAACTTAACGTTAACTTAATTAACCTTATTGATTGAACTTCATTGATAATGCGTGCAAAGAACTCTGCAGAAACTCTGACTCAGAGTTGCTGCCTCGGTGTGAGACTGGCGCCAAGCGGACATTGTGCTGAATTGGCGGTAAAAAACAACAACATTTCAACGCATTTATTCAACAAAAGGTAATATATTTATAAACTTGTGATAACATAATAATAATTTCATACAGGCTGTAGTAATGTGGGAAGCATAAATTAGATCGAAATGTACACTTTCTCTGCTCTAATTGTCTCCTCACCCATGCTGTAGTCAGGACTGAAGCTTCCCCCTCCTTGTTTTTGGACCTAATAGTGTAGCAGATAAGCTTGTAAAAAGGAATACATTGTGCACAATGTGACTAAAGCATGACATTTTCAGCATTTGCTCTACATACCCCAAAGTTTCATTTTAGACGTGGAAGCACTTTTTCTCTGACCTTGGGTGACCTTAAGAGGGCCAAATCCAAGATGGCCACTGATGACATCATACAAAATTTACTTTTGAACCAGAGGACCTACAATCATGTATGAATACACTTTTCTATTTAAGTTGACCATGAGGATTCCAATTCTGACATCAGTTTCACTTTATGACATACTTTTGACCCAGAAATCAAAGATGGCCGCCACCCAGGAAGGTGAAAATGTAACTTTTGGTGTCTTTCAGTATAAATTGGCTATAGATTACACCATCACCACTATTACTCTGGTTAAATGATGCATTACCTTCCAAATTATGTATAATTCACCAAGGTTTAAACAAATATAACTTTTGTTTCCTGGGTGGGTTAGGGAGAGCCACCCGGTGGCCTCAGCGGGCTTTTGACAAAGTAAAGTTCTGCTGCCTGGGATCTGCTGCCTCTGTCTCATTCTTTCAAGTTGTGACCCTGGTTGTGGTACTCACTACAACACACCTGTTCACTCAGAAAGGGCTCTATTCTCACTTTGAGCTTCTCACTAATATCCCTGTGCTGCATACACTTGAGCTTGCCATGGAGGAGTGTGGTAGAGCCATTGTGGAACTTTTCAAGACTAAACCCACAGGAATCAAGGAAGTTCTCTCTCTGGGTGAAGATGTCCAGCTGTCATGTCGTGTCATACAGCTTTTGATGGCTCACTTGCAAATGCAAGTTTCTTTTTTATATTGTGGTGATTGACATAATTCACCCGCGGAACTATGGGTGAGGGTATTGTTCTCGCACAAAGGTGTGACGGCCGGTAACTTCCGGTCGGTCCTTATATAGGTTCGCCGTTGGCATTACAGTCCTTCTTGATTGCTCTGATGTTCGGTTGTTCCGTTGTTAATAAAATAAGTTTCCAACGTGGATACTCTCCGACTCCTGTCTCTCGGCACTACAATATATACATATGCCATGTCATATAATGACTCATCAAGAGTACACTTTGTATTTTGCTTTCTATGTCCTAGGGATCTTCCACTACAGCTGACATTGAGAGGACACTCTCCATACCTGCAACTCCTCATCTGATACTGCTTGGTATGTTTACATTATTGGATAGGCAAGCAACAACATTTTCTATTAAAGACCCTGGACACCCAAATCCACAATAACCTTCTAACTATGTCATTTACGGTTTCATGTACATACTAGTAAGCATCTAAATAGTATTAGAATGTCTGAAATATTGTCTGAAATATTGTCATTTACGTTTTCACTCTTTCCTGATTTTGGGTTTGAATTAGACTATGCTCGAGATTTATTACGCAATAAACTCCCGCTCAATCTGCCTCTTTGAGTCTGAGCTAACCCTTCTCTACGTAGCCTTTATTTTGCAATTAGCTAGCTAATATCGCATATATATCTCTCCCATTGAATTATGTACTACAATTTATTTTAAAAATGTCCCCATTGTTTGTACAGATGCTCAGAGCAGACGCTCAGAGCACAGGGGCTTACTGGTAGTGCCTATTAGTAGAAGTCTTAGAGAGAGGAGAGGGGAGAGAGGAGAGTGATGAGACACTGATATGAACACGCCTAGTACAGTGGAAAGTGTTATTCTGACAAGTAGCCAATATTTTTGAGGTCGTGTAAGGCAGTGATTGGCCAATATGTTGAGATTGTGTAAGGCCATGATTGGCCAATATTTTGAGATCATGTAAAGCCATGATTGGTTGTGTTTTAGTTAGGTAATGTTTTAGCCAGACCTTGTGGGTATAAAGGAAGGATTTTTAGTCAGTTCTCCAGAGAGCCGGCTCACTGCTTATTGCTGTTTTTTTTACTTTGAGAAGCGCAATGAACTTCTATGCATCAGACTTCGTTGGACTCCGGTCTTTTTGGCATTTGGCGAGCTTAAAATTTATTAGAACTTTTTGGACACCACAAAACGGTGGACTGCATTTTTGGTAAGCCGCGGTGGAGTCGTCCACAAAAACTGGAGCTATACCCTCTCTCCCTCCCCCAACTACATGTCCCGGTTCAGTCATCAAGGGAGGGTCTTAATCCGACGTATTCACCCTCTTCTTCAGGGTATTCACGGTGGATTCGGAGCACCACACAGAAAGGTATTACTATTAGGTTTTACTATTATTTTTGCGGTCTAAATTTTAAGATATGGATAATCAATTGATTAGATCAGTTGATTAAACTAACCATAACATATCTTACCTTTCTTCGTCTTTGAACGTGTGAAGAAGATCAACAATACAACCTGTCTATCTTATCTTTTCCTGACATTGTGTTTCCTGGCTGTAGCCTTCTCTGACCTAGATTGGACGGACTGATTAAAATCATCCATAACATAGCCTATTTCTGTAGTTGAATTCGACTCAAACTACACAGTGACAGATTGGCAGAGCCCACTAACGTTACCAAACAGACACACATACAAGCCGTGACAGGTGAGGCTTCAAAGCTGGCTCACGTAAAATAACAGATGTTAATAGATGTACTCAAATCCTCTCCATTTCACTCGGGCAGCTCATACACCCCCATCCTCAAAACATTTTTATATGTATACTGAACAAAAATACGCAACACTTTTGCATTTTTCACGAGTTGAACTAAAAGATCTAAGACCTTTTCTATGCACACAAAAGGCTTATTTCTCTCAAATTGTGATTAGTTAGTTAGCCCTTTGTATTCCATTGATGAATCGTTTCCACCCTCGTCTGTCTTGGGCCATCTTCTCTAGCTGTTGCCACGTCAGTCCCTTCTTCTTGAACTCCTGCTCTGTGCTCCTTCTCCAGGTGTTTTTGGGTCTTCCTCTCCCCCATTTGCCTTGTGGGTTCCATGTCGTCAGTGCCTGTTTGGTTATTGCTGTTTTGTTTCTTCTGTGTGTGGCCAATCCAGCTCCACTTTCTCCTTTTCAACTGTACTTCTATTGGTTCTTGCTTGGTGTGTTCCCACAGGTTGATGTTGTTGATTGTGTTTGGCCAGTAGATCCCGAGGATGCGTCTTAGGCAGTGATTCATGAATGTCTGCAGCTTGTTTATGATGTTAGTGGTGTTCTTCCATGTTTCGGATCCATACAGCAGTACGGTTTTGATGTTGGAGTTGAAGATTTTGAGCTTGGTATTGAGTGATGTGTTTTTGGCTTTCCAGATCTTATTTAGGATGTTGAATGCCGTTCTAGCTTTTCCAATTTTTGACTTAACATCTTCCTCTGTCCCACCATCCACAGCTATTACACTTCCCAGGTATGTACATTTGTCGACCTCTTCCAGTGGTCACCAACTCTTATGGGATTGATGCTTTTGTTGTTGATCCGCATGGTTTTGGTTTTTGGCCCATTTATTTTGAGTCCAAGCTCAGCTGCAGTTGTTTCTAGCAGTTGGGACTTGTCCTGCATCTGCTGGTGGGTATGTGAGAGTAGTGCGATGTCATCAGTAAAGTCAGTAAGGTCTTCAAGATGTTCTGTCAAACTTCACTGGATGCCTGTCTTTTTATTGTTTATTGTTTGTTTCATGATCCAGTCGATACATAAGAGGAAGAGGAACGGAGAAAGCAGGCAGCCCTGTCACCCTGGTGAGCACCTTGATCTTTTCATGTGCGCATCCCTGGTGGAGCACTTGACATTGCATACCCTGGTACGTGTTCTTGATATATATATATCACATAGTGTGCCATGAGCTTCCATAGCAGCTCACAGACTACTCTGTCAAATGCCTTTTCAAAGTCAACATTGACATAGACAGGTGTGTGCCATTCTATGGTTTGTTCAATGATGATTCTGAGGGTAGCAGTTTGGTCACTGGATGATCTTCCATTCCTGAAACCAGCCTGGTTTTCTCTCAGCTTTTCATCAACCCCCTTCCGCAGTCTCTCCCTAATAGCACGATTTAACACTTTGCCTGGTGTTGATAACAGCACGATCCCTCGGTAGTTGTTACAATCCCTGAGGGCTCCTTTCTTGGGTAAAATAGCAAATAGCCCATCCTTCCAGCCTGCAAGGCCTCTGCAGGGATCTCATCTGGCCCTTTTACCTTCCCACATCGCAATCCCTTGATGGCCTTCTTCACTTCAGATCTTGTTGGGAGTCACAGCTGATCTCCAGCATGTGTGCAGCTGTTGGGATCTCTACCGTCTGGGCAGGGGGCTGTCTGTTGAGCAGTTCCCTAAAGTGCTCTGTCCACCTTTGTCCTTGTTCTTCCTTGGTGGTCAGTAGTCGTCCCTGTTTGTCACGGATCTGTGTGTTTGTCCGCCTAAATTTACCTGCTAGTTTCTTGGTGCGTTGGGATGGTCACAATAGGCCACTCTAAAATGTGACGTTTTATCACACAACACAATGCCACAGATATATGTTATTGTGAAATTGGCCTTTTAACCACACTCTTTGATTAAAGCCTCACTTTTTTCATTGAATGCTGTGTGTGTTTGTTCATGCATGATAAAATAAGTATTTGCATTTTATTTTTATTTTTTTGGTTTTTATTGATTTTCACCCTTCAGAAGGTGGGCAGGTAGCATGAAGCAGGCAACAGTGGTGCAAGGCACACCGGGTCAGACAAAACACATGTCCACAAACAGACAGCGAGAAGAAAAAAGAGACAATAAAATGCATAAACAAACAATACCGCCAACTGAACAACACAATAAGTAAACAAATACAAATAGCAAACCAAACCAAGCAACAAGGCAAACATATATACTGGAAAGCATGAAGCAATAACATACAATATGTGATTGATATGTCAGACATTTGGTAAATATGATTTTAAACTGCTCCTGTTTTCATCTTCCACTTGAATGAAATCACCCAACGCTCCTTTCAATACTGTGGTGTATGGCGCCAATGACCAGACATGACAATGTCATTCTTCTTGCACGTCACTGTTTAATTCAGCTCTAACGTTAATATGTGCAACCCGCAGCAAACTTCAATATTGCTAAGCTATGTTTGTACTTCACCTTGGCTTTTAGTTACACAGATCAACACCTAACCAGTTACAAATCATAGAGAAGAACCAGTGAGTGTAGCTAATGCTAACTTACAGAGGAGCCATAATTTAGCATTACATTTGTAGCTTTGAGAACAAATCGGGGCATCTCAGCTAACATTGCAAACGTGTATGCAAACTATTCTACTCAGGAGTAATATGGATAGCAAAGCATTTTGTAACTCACCATTCAGTGACCAATTCAAATGAATTGTTTTGAGGCTTCTGCCTCACCCTCTGATGAATCAGACAGCTCAAACATATAGGGCTGGACTACACCGATTGCAAAACAGGATCTGACACGCCCACATGTTCTTGGCAAAGTCTCAACAGCAAAATTAGCAGCTTTTTTGATCTAGGTTTTCTAAACGTTTTTTTTCACTCCGATTTTTGAGGATGCTTAATGAGACACCCAACTACAGTATATCATATATGCATTTTTATTATTTCAAGCCACGTGTCCAAGGCCTTTAAAAAACGGTCAATGGAGCGCAATTTAAAATATTTTCTTTTGTATTAACGGTAAAGCGCTGTATTTAGAAATAGGTTAATACTGTTGAAATCTTGCTGTAAATGTACTGCAATCATTTACAGTGCTGTATTTGAGTTAGTTAACAATAGAATGCCGGCTTAGAGAGGAAACATAGTTTTTGTCTATGCAAAAGGTTTGAATATATTTCATATTTAAAATCATCCCGTGGCTCCAGTCACTTATTGTGTTCTCTTTTAATCCCTCCAACGGATCTGGTCCTACTGGTCCATGTGAGTATCCTGTATACTAAATGCTAAACAGGTTACATTAAGATGCTTCTTGGACATTCCCGGTGTGTTCAAGCCTAATGGTTTAATGATACGATGCTATCTAGCAAGGTTAATAAGGTTAATGTTTTTTTTTTGCTTTTGAACGCTTTCATTTGATCTCTGGTGTATTAGGAGGTCTACAGTACAAGGTCATTTACTATCTGACTCGATAACGGGTAAATTGTTAATATTGTGTGATAAATCATTCTTTTTTAAACAATACAGATCGATTCCAATATATTTTGGTATTTTTTTCTGGTATCTTTCTCGAACATTTGGATCCACACTGTTTACATAAACAGAGTACTGCTGCTTGACGTTCTCCATTTCACTTCCTGCCCTCCATCTGAAGTTTGCACGACATGGGTGTCACCTGAGTGCAAACAACCTATTCCAGTGTTTCCCGTACATGCATCCAGCAGTGGCGCCACTGCAATCAGCCATGTAAAAAAAGAAAACATTATTTTTTTATTTTTTTTATTTGTTTCATTTAAAAACATATATATCCTAGGTGCCCCCTACGGCACCCCCCTCAATTGTTACATTGTCATTATTGTCATTGGATAAATATTATGGAAAAATGCTGACAGCAAAATAGTGTTCTGCTATAGAAGAATAAAAAACGCATGATGATACTGTAGGTGGCATTAGCTCATGAATGGCTTTAGACTATAGGAAGCATAAAGAGAAAAAGTAACACAACAAGTGACTTAAAGCCACTGGAAACCCAAATCGTCTTCTAATAGTCTTCTAACTATGTAATTTAGGGTCTTATGTACAAAATAATAAACATAATTTATTACGAAAATTCTGCAATTAATTCTGGGAACTAATCAAGCAAAAATCCACGTCAGAGGTTCACGAAGATTACAACTAGATACGAAATTAAAATAAAAACACAATGAGTACATAAAGTGCAGATCTGGTGCCTGCAGGTCACCCAGACGCCTGACCAAACAGATAGGTCTTTTAAAAGAGTCAGCAGAAACAGCGGACCGTAAGTGTGGGCAGAGCATTCCATAGTTTAGGAGCAAAGGTCTCAAAACCTTGATCACCACAGGTTTTAAGGTGAGTGTGTGGGACAGACAACAGGTTTAATGTACATGACCTAAGACAGCGGGCTGATGAGTGAGGGTGTAATGCTGTGCTGTGCAATGCTCTGTACTAAGTAACAGTAAACTGGATACTGGATCCTATATGCAACAGGGAGCCAGTGAAGAGATCTAGTATAGGGGTAATATGAGGCTATTTGACTTAGTGAGTAGTCATGCAGCAGCATTCTGGTTTGCTTGCAGACGATCAAGTGCAGACATACTAAGTTAGGAAAAAAGTGCGTTACAGTAGTCAATGCAGGATGAGATAAAAGCAAGATGAAAGCATGATAAATGCAGGTAGATGTCAATCAAGCATGCCACGGACACTCCAACAGTCCTGATCATAGCGCTAATCAGCAAAACAACGTTTTTTACAAATATTTATAATATTCATGATTCGTACTCAAATGTTAGTATATGCACAATAAGACACTTCACTTTTACATCATATATGCATTTTTCTTATTTTTGGACTGGTTGTCAGAGGCTTTAATAATATAAAGTAGCCTACATATTTGATTATGTAGAACAAGCAACAGTATTATGAACTTCAACAGTGCACCTCAGACACACCACACCGCTGCTGAAAAAAAATCATAGTTGAAACACTGTATTGCCTACATCCTTAGCAATAGGTGGGCCTATATGCAGAGACGTTGGAAGTAGGGGTGCAGGGGGTGCAATAGCACCCCCCCTATTGACAGCTTCCCTTTACTGCACCTAACCCTAACCCTTGACTCATGTGTATACAATTTGTAGCCTACATTTACTTTTCATAGACTAAATATGCTTTTAATATGCCTTTAATGGAAGTGAAATTATTTCTGCTAACTTGTGAAAGTGTGATGCAGGTTGCTTACCAACATGGCTACCAGTGGCATAGTGTCTGTGCAGGACTGGATTTGAGTTACATAAACCGCGTGCACACAACAGCTAATTTCAGTCAATGCAGGCAAAATGCATAGTAGATAATAGACTAGTTATAACGAAGGTATAAATGGCAAATGTAGCTCAGTAAAAGGCAAAAAAATACTCAAGTAAAAAGTAAAAGTACAGTTCTGAAAAGTGTTCAAATGTGCAAGGTTCCACTCGCTGAGTTAACTGCAGGTACCTATTTTTCTATTCTCGGCTATTTTAGTTTGGTGCAATTTATTTTTGATATATATATATATGGAATAACTTAATAACCTTCATTCAGAAGTGGTCTCCCGTTCAAGTAGGCTACAAGAAATCTATCTATCATTTATAATTTATCTTCA
>OMKN01079305.1:20609-37037 GCA_900302345.1 Melanonus zugmayeri
TGGAGGGTAAAAGTAAAAAGATGATTCTGTGAAACTCTTGAAGCTGTCTCTATGTGAAGCCATGCACATGGCATGCTCTCCCCCTAATTAAGAAAGCATGCTCTCTAATGGGTGGCCATTTGTCTTGAGATGCCTCAGAGGACCTAATGAGGATGGGATGTTAATTAATAAACAGCAGCTGGCGCTACATGTGTGGACAATTAATAGTGTTTAACAAGGAGGAAGATGGATGATGGTTGGAGCACACGTGGTGGAGCAGAGCTCGAACAAATTTGGTTGATGTGGATCAGGGAAACCCCCCCCCCATCACTGCACTGGGTTGTGGAGAAGCACATAACTTACTGAAGGGTGAGTCAATGGGGACACAGACCACTTAATCACTCATGATGGGCACTGGTGTAGCAAGCTGAGCGATAAAGTACATCTTGTTATCAATATGCTAATTACATTTACACTTATCAGCCTTTTTTTTGGTCCTTTGCAAAATGTAAAGACAGTGCAGTGGTATATGTATCAGCAATATGTTCACCTTTCTCTTTTGTTACACCTGCTCAAGCCAACTTTCATGGTACATTTTTAAGATGGAATTGTTGTCGCCATGACTATTTTTGAAATTCAGCCAAAAATCATGAAAGATAGAAACTTTCTGACTTATTGAGTGTGGTGGCCATTCATATTCATGGGGGAAGGTGGAATGCAGAAAGTGTTTGACAAAACTTTAGGATCCATTCTGGGCATGGTGATTCAGCATCTCGTCTGTCACCATCAGATAAGATGGCAGACTAATATTGATAGGTTCTGTCCTTGCCCTCATGCAGATATGGTGCAGCACTCCCCAGGGCAGACCCTTTGGTTTTTACAGTGAAACGAGTGTGACAGACAGACGCTCCAGCAGCTTAATCCTCTGTAGCCAAGAACAATGGAATCCATAATCAGAATCTGAGCTGGTAGAAATTATATGCAGACCCATTTTATTCTAAGCAATGTTTAGCAAGGTTTTATTTTTTGTATTATTGACCAAGTGCCACTCACCAGACGAGGGGACACTGCCTGTGTGTTGAGTTGCTGTGTGTGCTGCATCACAGGTTGCAGAACAGGTGTTCACAGTGATCAGTGATGTTTGCTTGAATTATTACTGGCAGATATTGAATAGGCATTGTTCTAATGAATCTCATTTTACTGTCCCCTTTTTCATCTGATGTTTGTGTCTTCAGAAATTAATATTTGTATTTTATTATACCATATGCACACTGCTCGATGCTACAATGCAGCAATCCTCCAATTACCTTCTTGAATACATTATTGCACAACAACGATGTGTCTGAGGGCAATGTTTATGCCTATGATTGTGCATTATGAAAGCAAATGAGATGAAATGCCGATGGAAAAGCATTGTAATGTCATCCCTTTGTGGAACATCAAGCTTAGTCATTACATCAAGGATAGTTAGATTCTGGTGCAATTACATTTACCTTAAACTACATCAAATCCACATCAACTGCTTCTAGGGATGCTAATTTAGACTTTTTTTTATGACCGATAACTGACATGCATTAACTGGTCATTAACTGCCAACCAATTCAATGTACAATAAAGAATGGACCAAAGTAATTTTCTAATTTTTTCATTGGAAAGGAGGAATACATCATTTCAAATTTCAAGCTTTGGATAATAAGTTACATTTCCTTAGGTATATTCAAATAGTTAATTAAAAGAAATCTACATAAACCAATCATATCATTCCCTGCTTGAAGGAAAGACAGGACACAGAGAATCTCCGGCGTTTTGGACTGGATATAGTGGATGTAGTCAGGTCCTTTTTACCTTTTAAAACTGAATGTTGAATTAAAACAAAAAGTCTTATTTTATTTTATGAACTTTTTAACAGATCAACAACAGTTGATCTTAGTTTTTGGCACCTAAACCTGTTAAAATCCAGCGTTGTCTGAGTTTTGCCGATTGGCTATGTGAAACTTGTGTGAGCATGTGCATTCTAAAATAAAATATGAAAGCACTTTGTTATGATTACCAGATAACAGGCAATATCTTTTAGTTTAAAGTGCTCCTAGTGACAACAAATCTTGACAGCTGCGTCGGTCTTGCAGTTTCTCAAAGTGGTACCGAGTAGCAAGTGTGGGGAATTACCACAAGAAACAGAATCTCAGTTAAAAGGAAAAAAAGCAGAACTTGCTACTTTTATGCTAAAAGCATGGATGTAGGCTAAAAGGCAAGAGAACGCCTTAAGAGTACGTCATCACTGACAACATTGCTGATTAAAGGTAACGGCAATTAAAGGCAGAGTAAGGTGAACAATGACAGTGTACTAAAAACTACAACCAAAGGTTTTCGAATAATGCTATAATGTCCGAATACAAAACGAATGAAGGATACTTTGGTATCCTTCATTAGTATAATATTTGGGGCCAGCCCTTTATTTTTACATGTGCAACGGCAGCAAACAACAGAACATTAAAGGATTTCGTTTTTTTACCGTTTAACTGATAGTGTTAATCGGTCAAAAGTCTATTGTCGGTTAACGGTTAAATGGTTAATTGTTAACATCCCTAATTGCTTAATTTAAAATTCTCAGATATATCCATTACATTAGTAAAGTCAGTAGGTCCCGACAATTATTAAATCACTTGCGCTATATCCCCTCATGCTCACCAATTAAATATGTGTTATCTTTACTGCTATTGTACACTCATTTTTGCTTTGTTTTTAGAAACTCAGTCACACTTAAATGCTATAGTTCCTACAATATTGATTCTAAGATTTGATTGCATGATCACTTGTATGTTGCTAAATTAATAAATGCTTTTACCTCTGACTTGTAGCACCAGCACACTGGGGGCTTTTACTCAATGTCTTGATGCTGGGTAACCTTTTGTTTCAGAAATATTCCCAAGCCACCTCTAGCATGAATGGCATTTTCACTTTCCATTTGCCATGAGTTGTGAGAAATTGATAAACTAGCTGTTTTTTTGGGGGTAGTGAATTCCTTTGAAGACATTAAATCTTCAACGTGCCTCATTCTACCACGCCTAATGACTTCTACCTTGGGACAGGTGGTGCACAAATTGCTTCCTCTAAATGATTAACATCCACAGATTTATTAGTGCAGCAGCAGTGTCACTGTGCCAACGTGGTGATTGTGTGTGTCTGTGCATTTAAAGTGGGTGACGTTATCCAAGACTGCTCCACCTCCTAAAACTGTATATGATGACCAGTCAAGGGGCCATAAACTTTCATTAACAAAGATCAAACATTAACAAACAATTCCCAAGCCTAAATATGATATGCTACTCTTTCCATGGTAATGTATGTAATA
The DNA here is from genome assembly GCA_900302345.1 of Melanonus zugmayeri. Lineage (NCBI taxonomy): Eukaryota > Metazoa > Chordata > Actinopteri > Gadiformes > Melanonidae > Melanonus > Melanonus zugmayeri. Next base: position 23,941 of record OMKN01079305.1, read on the forward strand.
ATGCTCTACCCCCACCCATGAAAAACAAATAATTAAGGCATTTCAAACACTGTTCTCAGGCTGTTGAGTAACCATTTGCTCAAGACTACTATTTATAGTTATAGTTATATAGTTATATGGTTTGAAATTCTGAAACACACAGAAAAAGTGAAACAGAAGTCACACACACACACACACACACAGAAGAAACCCTTCCATTACATTCAGGAGTGAGCCATTTCAGAAAATGAAATTTAGTTTACAATAATCTCCTTTTCCATTTCCGAAATGCTTCTGCTGCAGTATGAGATTCCTCACATAAAGTTCAGAAAACAGCAGTACAATGCCATTCTGCCTGGCCTCTGACAATCACCACACCATGAGATCAATATCAATTGATTTAATCTTTTCAAATTGCACATTAGCAGTTGACCTGAAATCCAAGGGATTATGGCACATTTGATCACGTAATAAAAAAGCTGATTTAAATCATAAAGAATGTCAGAAATTGGGTAATTTTAAAGGTACAATTTGCTTTGAATGCTTTTAAAGATTTGGTTTGCACTTCACTTCTCTAATACATTTTTCATGAGTGCATTGTTATATAAGCACCTCAAAGCTGAATGTCAGACATCATTGAAGCAATAACTACATTCACGCAGTCCCAAGCAAATGTCACGTTCTCCTCGAGTACTACTACCTCACTGCCTAGTGCCCACAATCTCTACAAAGACCTCCTTCTCCACTTCCCCAAGGAAATTAGGAAAGAAACAAGCACAAAAAACAACCTAAAACCTAATTTGTATTTCTGACTCATGTCTTATGCAGACCTTATAGTGTCTGTTGTAGCACATTTGCATTCTTTTCATGAAGTAAAATTAGTCAAGAGCATTTTAAAGGTTGTTGAAATGTTTTTTTTGTTTGTTGTTGTTGTCCCTGAACTAATTGGTAGAGTGTCAGGAGAATGGAGATCCTGTAATTGACTAAGGTCTTGGCTGATTACAGGGAAAGTTTGACTTCAGCAAGAGTGACTGAAATGTAGTACTTGTAGTCCGATTTTAGGAATGCCTGTGGTTGAAAGAAATACTCGTACCAAATATGTACAAAGTTATTCAAGTACGGTGGCAATCCCTACATACAAACAGTGGCAAACTGTAATACACAAGATACCTTTGTGTAGTTGTTGAAGGTTGGATGGGATCGTGGATGGGTTCATGCCAGTCTCAGTCTCAATAATTGTGTTCAACACAACGTGTTGGTTTCCAGGGATAACATTAGGTAGACCTTGTTCTCACTCTGACTATCTCATTCAATGCCTGAAGGCGGTGCATAGAGTTTGTTGGTTTCAACCTCTCTCAACATGTAATGGATTAGTTTGCCACTCTCTTATTGGGATCACTCCCAATAAGTAACCTTGCCTCCCATGTATTTTGTGAAAGGGTTGTTTAGTGTGTGTGTGGATTATCTTGTCTACGCATCGCTCTCTCAAAGACAAGAACTTAATGATAAGGAGAAGAGCTTGAGCTTGAAGACCAATGTTTAATATTTCATGAACAGTGTATGGGAAGACCCAGAAGTGTTGGTGGTGGGTTTCACTGCAGGCTTCAAAGCTAAAGCTACAGGAGGAGCAAAGACTGGGCTGCGCTGAATGAACAATAATATTATTAGTATTAGCAACTGGAAAATGTGTTGACACAGTAACAACACTAAGCAAAGACGAATAATAAAATTAGTTAGGACTGAACTACATGGGGAAGTTAAAAAAACATACTAGGACTGTACCCAACTCCCGACCCGACTGAAAAAACATGTTTCCAGTTTTACACGCCATTACAGAAACCGGGGTACAGAAGCAAATTGAAGTGACAGTCGTGCTAAATCCATAGGCTAAATCCAACCCTAAGTGAATTTTAAAAAGAATGGACATTAAACAAATATTCACTTCACGTAATAAAGTGATCTAAAGCTGGACGCATATAAAACAAGACTGAGTTAAGTTAGCATACACAGCTCCTCCAGATCTTTTTACAATAATGGTCAAGATACTTCTTTTGCCATTGCGGCACTTGCCTGTCAAGTTTTTTTAGGTCTCTCATTACCCAGATAGCACACCCATAATTTCCACCAACGGTCTCTATCTAGCGGGGTACTGGTGTATTCCCCCGACGGAATTCCGTTCCCACCAATTTTATGCAAGTGTGTGCATGTCCCCCTGGTCCTGTTTTGATTGACTTCTCCCTGGCTCTGCCTATGTCAAACGATCTCTCATTTCCATGACATGGCGCATGCTGCAGTCGGTGTAGTCCAGTCCTATATGTTTGAGCCGTCTGATTCATCAGAGGATGAGGAAGCCATGCCTCATTTGAATTGGTCACTGAATGGTGAGTTACAAAATGCTATCCGGACGAACTGAGCCAAGCTGCCTCAGGACACGTCTCGTTGCGCGGCCAGGAGCCCCCTCCGTCCCCCCGGGAGCCTCGCTAGGCACCATCGGGGCACAGCAGCCAGTGGACGACCTCATGTCTCCATCATGATGTCCACGTCTCCCGCCACGTGTCGAGGTCTCTCTGTCGGTGGCGGGCGCGGGTGAGCGAGGGACGGCAAGCGTGTCCCGGTGGGACGCTTCTTCTCAAGCCCCTGAGGTTTTCCCCGAGGCAAACACCGTGAGCCTTAGGGTTAGCCAGGCAGTGGTGGGAAGCCACGCAACAATCAACTCTCGAATACGACCTCAGATCAGACGAGACGACCAGCTGAACTTAAGCATACCAGTAAGCTGTTTAGATGCTTACTAGTATGTACATAAGACCCTAAAGTACATAATTAGAAGGTTATTGTGGATTTGGGTGTCCAGGGTCTTTAATAGAAAATGTTGTTGCTTGCCTATCCAATAATGTAAACATACCAAGCAGTATCAGATGAGGAGTTGCAGGTATAGATATTGTCCTCTCAATGTCAGCTGTAGTGGCAGATCCCTAGGACATAGAAAGCGAAATACAAAGTGTACTCTTGATGAGTCATTATATGACATGGCATATGTATATATAAAAAAGAAACTTGCATTTGCACATCTTCACCCAGAGAGAGAACTTCCTTGATTCCTGCATTGGTGGGTTTAGTTCCACAATGGCTCTACCACACTCCTCCATGGCAAGCTCAATGTACGCAGCACAGGGATATTAGTGAGAAGCTCAAAGTGAGAATAGAGCCCTTTCTGCCCTTTTCCCTTACTAGTATGTACATAAGACCCTAAATTACATAGTTAGAAGGTTATTGTGGATTTGGGTGTCCAGGGCCTTTAACACTGTGAAATGTCCTGCTCCAGTCTTGGTTGCAAAGGTGGTTCGGGGCGATCGGTTTCTTCCGTCTGAATTTGTGTTTCTGTATCAGACTCGGCAGTGGTACTGGCAGGATTGTATTTCATAGTACGCACAAGCAGTGGCGACTGTAGGGGTTTGCAAAGGAGAGAATGTGAATTGTAGCACGAGGATTCTGTTTGTTAAGGGGGGGGGGGCATCAAATGGCTTGAGTGTTTGTTGCCACAACGTTAGTGAGTGGTGCACACAGGATTACGGCTGCCAACAAATTCTTCCCGGCCTTCGCGCTAGCTTTGTTTGAGGGCGTGCCTTTGCATAAGGAGGACCTTATGCAAATGTGTTACATGGTGACGTAACCAAGTCACGGACATAAAGGCTGTCTGCAAATTAGCCGTTTCAGGCAGTTCAGGAGAGATGTTTTCTGTGGAAGAGATTAACCCCCTTTGTCGTTGACTTTGAGGTTTTTAACTTTGAAAACCTTCTACATGCACAAATAAGCTATATAATACAGTACACTAAAGGAAAGGGAAAAACCAAGAAAGCATAATATGACTCCTTTAATAGAAACAAATAATACATTACAAATTGGAAAGCAAAAAGTTTGGACTAATTTGTGGATGTGTGTGTGTGTATGGAACAACACATTACCATGCAGTTCTAAACTTTCCCCATTTCAAACGGTAACAGCTTTCATGAATGAAAGGGAAAATAAATACATTTTGCCCTCTACTTGTCTAAACCATCACATTCAAAGGTGAACACCTTCAAACTCTGTTTGTCTGTTTGCTGAGGGATGTTATATACAAACAAATGTTAGTGCAATACGGCTGTAATTGTCTTGACCCAACGTCCTCGGGCATGGAAGGGAGAGACGTCTGGCCCAGTGAAATGGGGCCACCATAACAGCTCCAGAGTCATTTTCACCTTCGCCACAGGCATGCTGAGAATTCAAATTCTGCTCACATATAAAAGTAAATGCACAGATTTGTCGCAGATTAGCTCCTTATCCTCAATGTCTCCCTACTGCCTCCAAGGACAGCAATCAGAAAGGTTATTTTTTCACCCCTTAAACCTAATCTACAAATGTCCACTATTCATGCCTGGAGAATGCACCACCATTAGTTTTTGTAAATTGGTGAACGTGAGAGGAAAAGGGAAAAAATGAAATGTGTTATATGCTTCAGGGTTATTCTCTTAGACAGGAAGCCAAAGAGAAGAGGAAGTGTTTTCCTGGTCATTTCCTGTATGGAGGAAGACCAAGAGCACCAGATTTCAAGGCATCTCCTACAGCTGTTTCATTGAGTCCATCATCACATTCAACATAACCGTCAACATAATTCAACATAACCTCAACAAGATCACCCGCATGAGCAGCAAAATCATTAGATCAAGAATCACTTGGCAGCATTCACAGCAGATGGACAATGATTACAGGATCACAAATAGCCTCAGACACAGCAGACTCTCTGCACAACCATAACAACCACCTCCCCTCAGGATGCAGATACAGGTCACTCCCGTTCAAAACCAAGCATGCCATATCAAGTTTTGTCGGAATTTTTTTTTAATTGATCTTCCCTGACGTTTGAACTTTCAACATAGACAATGCAGGTTTCCCTATGCGTATACATGCATAGCGAAACCCAGTTTGGCAGGGAAATAAATACATGCACATACATAAGAGCATGTTTGGTGTTCTGAAACCCAGCTTCGGCTTACATGTGTTTCAGCTAGAAGAGGGTTTCCCCTCTGCATGCAAATGTACTGATGGTTGTGTTGTTGAAGCATACATCTTCAGCATTGACTGCAAGTAATTCAGCACACTTTGTGAGGTAAATAATGCTGCCACAATATTAGGTAGTATTCACGTCCCAATATGGACATTTCCTTTCTAATTGCAGGTGTTTTCTTTTACACCCACCCACAATTGTATTTTTTGCTGGATATAAATGTTGAGTTCATTTCATTACCCATTTGCTTTAGTACAGGTTTTATTGAGAAGTGCAGTGGTTGCAGGTTTAATAGTCATTGTTTACTATATTAAAATTGACTCGCATCAAAATTCAGCAGACTATATGTGTGTTTACTCATTTGTTATTTGGATGCAGTTGATTATAATTGATCTATTGATTTACGGTTTAATCGAATGCCTGCGGTCCCCTATTAACAATATGTTCAAAACTAAAATAACAGTCAATATTAAGCCAATCATAGACCGAGTGGTCATGCATATTTCACTCTGCCTGAGGAGTTCAGAGTGAAGGAAACAAAACAGAAGCATGCCCTTCGCCACCAGCTTTCGTGATGTGTCATTCATCTACCTCTAATGGCTGTGGTGTCAATTGCTGTCCTTCTGCAGGCTGTCAAATGGTAATTAGCCTGATCCTAGACTGCACGGAAATGTCTGCTCTGTCTCTTATGCTCTGCTACTTCAACTTCTTGTGAATCCTCCTGTCACTGGGCTTCCTGTCGAGACTAACGTTGCATATGCCGGCCCCTGAAACATGGAGGGAAAGGACGCAGCTTCACAAAGGGCGATTTGGGTCCATTCTTCGGATGTATATCATTACATAGGCTTAATCATCCCCAAAGTCACCCCAAGTGTGTCATTAAATGGAGCTCCTGTGAACGACTTTTGTTCTTTATTCAGTGGATTCTGAATGACACAGAGTACATCTTAAAGGTTTTATTTTTAATTAAAAATAGAGTATTCCTGAGATTGCTCTGAGACTTTCATAGACAGTGTGATTGAAAGTGTTTGCCTTTGAGTTTTAACAGATTTGAAAGTCAGATTGATGATTTAGCATAACTAATCCTATACATACTTGCCAACCTTGCGCCCTCAAAAATAGGGAGACTTTCCAAAACCACCATGCGGGGTCCCAAAAAAACTTAATTTCCTGCAGGCTAGTGAATTTTTAAGGATGTGAATCACAAAATAAGAAGCAGACAGAAAATCAGTTTGAAATGTTTTTTTTACAAAAAAAGGAATTGACATACAGTGGGCTATACTGTATACATAAAAAAAAACATCCTTATACATTCAAAGTCTTCTCTATTCTCTAGGCGTCTCATCGCATTGCATTATGATTGGATTAGTAACTTCATCAAACTATTAGCCTACAAACATTCCCGTCTCATCGCGTTGTGTTATGATTGGATAGTAACTTCATATCGAACTATTGCAGACAATCCCCGTTAACCAGCCATGTAGATACAAGCGGTAGATAATATAAAAATACAGATATTCTCCTGCGGGAGAACTGCGGGAGAATGTTGTCTCCGGGTGACTGCCGGGAGAGGCCATTTTTTTCAATGGCAGGCCAACATTGATAAATGGGAGGAAATGAAGGGGTACAAGGTAGGTCAAAATAAAAGGAAGAAAGGTTTGTAAAAAGATGAACCCCAGTAATCTAAGGAGGGATTTAGATTATTTAGAGATGTATGTATGCCTTTTTGATAACTAGAGGTTGCCAACATTATACCCAGTTTCTTGGTGTGAACCTGAATTGCTATGTTGAGGCCCTTAGCTAGCCAATAGCAGGTATTTATAAAGTTAGTTATATATATATCCACATCTAATAGCTGGAATGGGCTTTGGACATTTTAACCTGGGTAATGTCGACATTTTACCACCTCAAAGGTCTAATTGAGGGCATTTGATAGCCCTCATTGATTCTTCTACAGTGTAGCCATTTTATCAGAGAAGACAAATTGCTTGTGCAGACAAGCTTGGGGACTGAGACGTGACTGAAATCTAAGGTGGCGTCTACAAATCACCTGCTGTGATTCCATCACCCTCCAACTATTTCTATTTAACTATGGACTTAAACAATGCCCACATATGTATCTACTGATGTCAATCGTGCATAGATAACTGGGGTTGCCTTTTCCTCTTTTGCTACATCACAGGATTTGTTCTTCTTGTGAAGGTTTTTTTCTTTTATTACTTTCATATTTATTTTTCATTTTTCAATTATTTTAGCATCAGAGCAGAGGCTACTTTATCTGACATATCTACAGTTTGTACCTATATACACTGAGAAATAATGTTGCCTTTCTTACAATGTGTTATTGAAACGATTTATATTTGAGAAAGAATTGCAAAGCATACTTTTATGGGGGAAGAGGGCTTTAGATGACTTTCATGAGAATGTCAAGATTCACATTTTTACTTCAGTTATACATTATGATATTTTCCCTGACATATCCTGTGCATGTTTTTAAGCAAGTCTTCATTGACCCTTTGTGAGGGACCAAGCAGATAGGCTCAATGACTCACAGGTAGAAGGTTTGAAAAGTGTCAATAAATAAAGAACAGGATTCACATAATCAGTTCTGTATGGCACTGTGTGACACAAACTTTTTTTTTTGTATTTTTACTGTGACAAGGAATCAACTTGCATGCGGCTAGCAGCTGCTCTTGTTGGACGGTGATTGATTTACTGTTGGTACTTCCAAGCGAACAGGGACAAGGGACTGTCTGCGTTTGCTTGACAACAAGGAACCAAAGTACAAATTTGCCAACCATCTTCTCACAGCTGTCACACTCCCACACAAAGATTTACCAACTCAAGGAAAATGTTATTATGGAAACCCAAATCAAAACCAAACTAATTCTGTTGTTAGGCTTTGTTTGGCCTTGTTTTCACTCCTGAAAACATATAATGAGGACATTTAATATTTGTATTTGGCTGAATTAAAAAAGAATGGCTTTAAGCTATTTATGATATTAATCAGGACTTTATTTCTTATGTATTAAGGTAAGACATGTGATTACTGTCTATTATGTACATGTATATATGTCTGTTTAATGATTACCATCATTTTATGTCGAGGCCTTATCATTCAAAATCTTCCATTTCCAGACCAAATTTTTATTTGACAGGTGCCAGAGATGTGGAAACAAGACTGACAGTTGCTCTCAGCTTTTCAAGGCTTACATCAAGTTGCAGACAGTACAGTCTAGACTGACTGAAAGCATAACAGAAAATGCATTGTCATTCAGACAACCACAAGATGCAGAGATGATTCATTCTATGCATCACATTACAATTCCAAATCCACTGCAGATAGTGCTGCTCTAAGGCGATGCTTGGCTGAGAATTTCCAACTGTGGCTATCATGTTATACTGGGCACTGCCACAGAACAGGAATCTGTCCTCCTTATCACACATTACCATCTAAGAAACCATATTTTTTTCCATAATTTTGTTTAACCCTGAAAATTATTTCCAGGTTTTTTTTAATTATACTGTTAGTTGTCCATGGCATGTCCTTAACAGCGGAAAAAACATTAGATTTATTTTCCAGATTCCCAGATGGATGCATGGCTCATTGCTATTCCAACCCCACGTTCATCTCAGACACTGGCTACTGATGCAACAACACCTGTATTGAGTCTCAAACAACAATGGATGAGTATAGTGTACGTGCTTTGATCGAAGACCGTTGAAGTTAGAATTGTAGCAAAGTTGCCAACACACACAAACACACCACATCGAAATATAGTCAACACCAATTTTGAGTTTATGCATGACTTGCATACCACCATACATCAGCAAAATAACAGTGTCGCAATTATCCCGCTACCTGCCAGTGAAAGTGGCTTGTGCAGGGCTCCTCCAAAGGACAAGACATGGGTGAAGTTGGAAACCGGTTTATTGTAAATGTGTTTGTCAGTGCAGGTGGTAGCTTGCTGACATGTTAGCATAGTCCTGAGTGTGTGTGGTGATGGCTGGTTTAACCTGTGGGCCTTGATTACAAGATGCACCACAGGTGTGCAGCCTCACCCAGCCCCAGAGTCTAATCAGTCTGACTCAGGCCAGGTGAGGCTGCTTAAACCAGCCACCAACCACACACACTCCACATACCCCCAACGCCAATTTCAGGCCCCCCAGCCGAAGCATACTCCCCGCCTCCATCCAAAAAAAACTAAACTGGACTCAACTGGGTTACCATACCCAACATAAAGAACCAGACTCTTTACAGGGTTACCATACCTAAAATAAAATAAAAACAACCCCCAACCCCATTGTCCCCACACCTCCCCAGGGTGACCCGCCAACCCCACCCTCCCCCTCCATCCTGGAGACCGGAGGCCTGGGGCTGCTGCCTTGGCTGGCGGAGGTCTCGGTGGACTGGGCTGTTGCCGAGTTGTCTGGGCGGAGGCTGGGCCACGGTGGTAGCTCCCTGGGCTGCTAGCTGCCTGCGGTTGCCCGAGGCGGTTGCCCGTGGCGGTTGCCTCACTGCGTGCTCGCTGGGCCCCACCGATGACTGACGCTGCCCCAGGGGAAGGGCTGGTGCTGGGAGGTACTCTGCGTTCCCCGAGTCAGAGATATCCTTGTTCAGGCGCCAGTGTAGCAAACGATCCTGCCACTGAAAGTGGCTTTTCCAGGGCTCCTCCGATGAAAGGACATGGGTGTATGACGGAAACCTGTTTATTGCAAAGTTGTTTGTTGGCAGAGCAGGTGGTACATTGCTTTACTTGTTTAACACTCCCTCCTGAGTGTGTGTGGTTGGTGGCTGGTTTAACCTATGGGCTTGATTACAAGATGCACCACAGGTGTGCAGCCTCACCCAGCCCCAGAGTCTAATCAGTCTGACTCAGGCCAGGTGAGGCTGCTTAAACCAGCCACCAACCACACACACTCCACATACATGTGGAGTTCAATTCTAAGTAAGGGATAATCCATGACTAGGTGTGCTGTTATCGAAAAATAGTGCATGACGCAGGGCTAAGAAAGGTTTGCCTGTGCAAAGTGCATTATTTTTCAATTATCCCGTATGAGTTCACAGGGTTATTTTAGCTCAAGGAAGGCTGGCCAGCTGATGTGAGTTGAGGAAACGTTATTAGTTTAGAACTGTGATGAGACTCCAGCCGTGCTGTTATCTGGAAATAATGCACACTTCTCGCCACTAGAATTGGCTGTGGGTTAATGTCACACACACCCGTTTTGAAGGTGCACAGTACGATATTCAAAGAAAGCAAAGAAAACAGTTTTGCCTGCAGCTGGAAGTGTTTTCCTTCCCCTAACTGGCGTCAAGGAACATCTGTAAGACATGTATCCACTAACTAATGAGACCTGGACCTGTTCCATCACATGTTCACCTGCAGCAGTATCTCTCTCTCTCTCTCGGAAACTCACCAGACATGAATGTCAAAGGCTCAGACACACACACACACACACACACACAGATGCACACTGACTGTAGGAACTGGCCATCTTGTCCTATAGCTGAGTGGGCTACGCCGCTGGTGCTAATGCTGGTAGAAGGAGAGAGCATAGTGCTTCAGTCTCCCCTCGAGAGCCGGCCTCTGCTGTGATGTTTTGTTTGTTGCTTGTGGGTCTCATTTTCCTCGCTTTGCCCCTGAGCACTTGGGCAGAGTGGAGGTTCATTATGGTCTATTTATGTGCCTGGTTACCGTAACCGGGCATCGTAGGGCCTGCTAGCCGTGCCTGTTCTGGTTATGGAGAAACGAAAGAGGGGAAGAGAAGACAACTTCTTCAGCTTCCTCGCCACTTCCTCTTCCTTCTTCTTCTGTTTCCATCCTACTTTCACTCCGCCACCCACACTCTTCTCCCCCGTCTCTTTCATCATTCATCTTCCACATGTCCTCCACACGAAGGGGAAAGGGAGGGGGCCCACTGAGGGGAACTAATTGTTTTTTAACAATGTTAAAAATAACCACTTGTGGGAGAAAGCGGTTGCGACACCCGCATGTGCCCACATCCCCAAAAAACAAGCATATTTCGCACATATTTCCCCGATTGGCCGATTGCACAAGAGCACAGCCAGGGCGCTCTGGGCCTGGATGACCGGACGTAAACCCAGCCGTGGAAGAGGTGTGGGAGACGACGGAAGCTCACAGGAGAATTCACACCTCTCCAGTACATTTTAAATACATCCGTCATCCGTCACTGTTAACTTCAAACACTCGGAGCAACTGTCTGAAGTTACCAGTGAAGCTAAAGTGGTGAGAGATCCAGACAGACGAGCTAGTGGAGGGGAAGGGATTGACTTACACCAAGAACAACAAGTAGCTCCGATTCCTTGAGGTCTAAAAGACGCTCAGCGTTTGACATGACAAATGGACAGTTTGATGCAGGCAAGCAGGTTCCAGGAAGGGAAATACTGCCGCTGCAGCATTCTTCCAACTGGTAGCTGTTGGTCTTCCTCTCAACATCTCTTACTAGCGGGCGTTGTAACGTTTTACTGCATAATCTGTTGGTAATTGTAGCTTGGAGGTTTGTATGGCCATTTGTCTCTCAATATGAGGTTTTTCTCACCATGTCATTATGTTCAGTTGGGCTGTATTGTCCTGAAACAATTTGCCAGTGATGAACTGTTATTGTTACGCTATTATGCATTGGTAGAGTGGCGATCGACTTCTGTGTGTGTGCATGTGCGTGTGCGTGCGTGAGTGAGTGTGCATGCGTGTGTGTGTATGTGCATGTGTGTGTGTGCCTGCCCTAACGTGCGCGTTCACTCCACATATTTGGGAAGTCACCCCTTCAGTGGAAACTTTGACAGTCAAGGTGTGTCTGCGCCTTAGAGGCTTTGGCTTATATGTATCCAGTAAGTATCCAGTAACAAGTATCCAGATGTACCTGTTAATCACAGTTATCTGCACACACACATGCACACACACACATGCACACACACACACACACACACATGCACACACATACACACACACACGCACGCACACACACACACACACACACATGCATACACGCTTCAGTGCACACACACACATATACACAGGCGCACACACACACTCATGACTTTCCATCTTGATGACATTTACAAATTTTAATCAGGTGCACACAAAGACATGCTGACACATAAGCAACGCAACACAAAGAGAAGTGTAAATATATCCAAACACACCGTTTAGTGTCTTATTGCTGTAACTAATTGTCACACGCGTGCACACACACATACACACACATACTTTCTTTCTCTCGTTGTCTCTCTCCATTCAGCCATACATTAAAATCTGTGTCATTGTTGCCTCAGGCCACACCAGCAAAAATGTTTCCATGTAGAACAGAAATTCAGAGGTGGAAATATTTTGTCCCCTACGAGGACAGAATTATCTCGCTGCAAATAGCCATTGTTAAAAACATGCGTCTCTCGTGGAAAGCAAGTTTACATGATCGTGAACAAGCAGACTCAGGATTGGGAGATTGAGATTGAAAATGGCGATTTCGTTTTCACGACGTCGCGTGAAAACAATGAGGCGCTTCTGTTGTGGAGAAGATTAGAGATGGTCCCGGAGCTCTCTATCTGAGGAATGAGCAATCAGCAGTCGGTAGCTGGCAACATGCCCCCCCGCCTCTCCGAAGTTGGCGTTTTTTGATTCCCATGTCCACGGTCTACCTGTATAGCCATCCACACACTTCAGAAGAACACTCTCACACTCTCACACACACGCACGCGCACGCACACACACACACACATCTGCCAGTTTCCTTGGAAGTTGACAATGGCATGTTCAGTGAGTGAGTAAGAGTCGAGGAATTTTGTATATGTGTGTGTGTGTGTGTGTGTGTGTGTGTGTGAGAGTGTTCTTCTGATGTGTGTACTGCAGGCTGTCATTGAGCTACTGGGTTCAGAGAGCGATTGAGAGAAAGAGAGAGAGAGAGAATGAGCGAGAGTGACAGAGAGAGACAGAGAGAGAATGCAAGTACTACCAGAGGTGGTAGTACTTGCGGAGGAGAAAAAATTTAACTTTTACTCTGGTATATTTGGATACATTCATTGCTACTTGTATTTATTTATTTGTTATTTCATGCA
>OMKN01079316.1:1974-13372 GCA_900302345.1 Melanonus zugmayeri
CACACACACACACACATTCATAGACTTACATATTCACACACACACACACACACTTTCATATACTCCCATATTTACACACACACACACACACACACACCTTCCACTCACTTCCAACACACACACACACACACACACACACACACACACACACACACACTCTGTTGGCTGTTGGCGCGTCCCCACAAACAAAATCCTCCTGATGATGGATCCTTCTCAAAAACCAGTTCTTCCACAGAAACATTGCGCTGGATTTCAGCTGACAATATACAACTCTATCAGGTAAACGTGGTCAACATGACTCCACTTGTCTTCACGTCTGGCTTGGAATCATTTTGTACTTGTAGTAAGTTAACGCAAGTAACAAAGTACTGTAGTCGCCTGCAGAAATCAGATCATCTGCACAATGTGTTCGTTTCACACCCACAGTAAACCTTTGCTCAAGTTTAGTTTAGTTAAGTAACTCATCTGTTTCTTACTCCGACATCACTGGAGCATGTGAACACACCAACGGATTTATATTCAACCTTTATTTTATCAGGAAGTCTCATTGAGATCGTACTCTCTTGAGCAAGAGAGCCCTGAAACAACACAACAACACACCATTCACAACTACTGACAAAGTTATTACTAGCAAGCAAGCCTCAGAGCGCATCAAAGAAGTGAGGAATTGAAGTTTCAGGTCATATGTAGCTCAGTCCAGAGAGACGGTGCATCACACCCAACACTGTAGACTTTACAACTGTGTATTATTACAGTACAATAACTGTATTACAGTACAGTAACTGTATTATACAGTAACTATTATTACAGTACAGTAACTGTGTATTATTATAGTACAGTAACTGTATTATTACAGTACAGTAACTGTATATTAAAGTACAGTAACTGTATTATTACAGTACAGTAACTGTATATTACAGTACAGTAACTGTGTATTATTACTGACAGTAACTGTATTATTACAGTACAGTAACTGTATTATTACAGTACAGTAACTATTATTACAGTACAATAACTGGGGCTCAACTTGAGAGGGTTTGAAGTTTTGCTGAGTTTAGCTTCTGCAGCTCTTGATCCTTCTAGTAATGGGTTTAATATGAACTTATCAATAATCTATACAATTTGATCTGCACCGGGAAATTGTAAATGCAATGCTTTCAATGGAATAGATTTCCTTTACAAGATCAATAATTACTTAGATGATCTTCAAAATAATAACTTATGTCACGCCACGTCACTACGCCACGTCACGGTGTGTGTGGCGCATTTAATGTACAACATCGCTCATTATAACGCTCATACACAACGACGGTGCTAGCTTAAGAAAAAAGCATCACAACGTTGGTGTGTGGGTCGTAACCATGGGGACAACATGTCCCCATGGGACAACCCCTCCTTCCTCAGCCCAAAACGCATTTGTTTACATCTCATCCTGTTGGAGTTTGCGCTGAAACGGGGGGATCACTTATTAAGTATAAATCCCAGTTCATCCACTCACCCACTCCCAGTAACTCCACGCTGAAGCAGGACCTCCCACTGGGCGCGCCCAGCACAGTCCTCCAGTCCAGGAAATAGGAGGAGACCAGAGTGGTTTCACTGGAGGTGTCCGTCTTTATCAGAACCATGTGTACCGGGTCACAAATGGACAGCATAGTGGTGCAATCTGCCATTCTGCTGCCTTCTCCTGAAGAACAAGAAAAACACAGTTTACAACTATAGCTGTGATCTATAGTTTCATCTACCAGGGAAAACAGGAAGACATCCCTCACCGGTTCCATCTCTGTGGACCTCCAACAGGAAGCCCTCTTGCAGGTCAGGCTCGCAGGCGCAGGGAACCGGCTTTGACCGGAACCTCTGATTGCGGAAGTGCAGGTAGAGCCTGAAGGTGGAACACACCTGGCCTGGCAGAGGCTCCGCCTCCTGCAGGTGCTCCAGAAAGGCCTTACCACCCAGAATCTGAAGATGAAGGTATCGTCTGGCCGGGTCAATGTCCACTGAAAGGGGGTGAAGAAATCATTATCATTATTCAAGTAGAAAAATAGCACGAGAGACGTTTGCTGTGAATTGTCTCACTTCTGTTCAGCGGCGCCCGTTTGTCAGAAACATGAGAAGCAGACTTCGGGGGAAATCCTTTCTCTCTGCGTCTCTCCATGTCTTGCTGTACATCCTACCAAATCAAAGAATAGTTAATACAAAGTAAGTAGGCCTACATTTTTGGGGTGTTTGAAAGTTACCCATGTTGAAAATAATTTCTATAAAATATTTTCTCAATGAATACATTAAACATATGTGACTACCATTTTACTTAATAATTATTTAAATTCTCAACTCCAATAGCCTACATGTATCTGATACTCTGGTCCCAGTATGCAAGTGGTAAATGGATGCATTTATACAGCGCTTTTCTAACCAGTCTAACCAGTCAAAGTGCTTTACAATTAGTGCCTCACATTCACCCATTCACACACACATTCATACACACATTCACACACACATTCATACACGGACGGTGGTGTCAACCATGCAAGGAACAGCCAGCTCGTCGGGAGCAGTTAGGGTTAGGGTGTCTTGCTCAGGGACACCTCGACACTTGGCTAGGAGGAGCCGGGGATTGAACCAGCAACTTCCAGTTGCCAGACAACCTGCTCTACCTCCTGAGCCACTGTCGCCCCTTGTGCGCATTGGGGTTAAGTCCTCTCCACTAGTATACCACAAATGGCCATATAGTGGATCACCCAGGTGAACTGGGTCACCCGAGTGAAGTGGGTCACCTGCTGGGTGAACTGGGTCACCTGCTGGGTGAACTGCAGGTCCCTCATGACGTCATCTATGATGCCCCTGCGCTGCAGAGCCAGGAGGAAATCCTCCTCGGAGAAGGAGCGCGGCGGTCCGGCGGCGCCCGGGTCATCATTCCTCAGAGTCTCGGACAGCACCTCTCGAATCTTCCCGTGGACATCCATCTAGATGACCATGGGTTATCGTTTAGATTTTCAGCACATTACTATTACTACTATTACTATAACATGTGTGTAAACTACACGACAATGCATCTTGAGTTGACAGTATTTTGCTTTTGTATTGAATACTATACAATTATTGCACACTATGCAATACTTTAAATACTTCTTTAATAGAGCTACTTGTGGACAGGATACCAGTCCGAGCAGTACAGTGTTGGGGATCACAGGTTAGAAGTCAACAGAAAGGGTGCAGGTTGTGCACCTAAGGGTGCAGACTGAATGTCTTGTCTACCTTCACCAGATGGTCGTGGATGGTTCTCTTCAGCTCGCTGGCTTTCTCTGGAGACAGAGACATGGTGACAAACAGCCTCTAAACTACAACAGATGAGCATGGATGAAGAGCTCATAGAGGGGATGATAAGCTGTATCCTTATAGCTGTACTTCCCTTCATATGTTCGTCTCTAGTGAGTGAGGTCCTGTCAGGTTAACGTTGTTCCGTTTGAACGGTGGCGGAAAAGCGAGCGGGAATGCGACCGCGTCCAACGCCTGTTGTTATTTTATTTAACTTCGTGACTCAATCGTATAACAGATTATGCGTGTCGAAAATCGCGCATCTGGGTGTTGTTTTCAACGGAATTAAATGCGTGTTAGTCTCAATTTCGTGTAAGTTCGCAAAACAATCGCGCCTTTTCAGCAGGACTTTTTAAACCTGCTCTAATGTCGTTATCGAACTGCGACAAATCAAGAGAGGACCTCTCTGTAGTTTTCGCCCGACTGGGCTGTAGTCCATGCTTTTTAAATTAAATAATTTTTAATTACATTTATTTATTATGACTATCACGACATCAATATATGGGACATCCGTTATCTGAAAACTAAAATATAAAGTTAAACAATTATAATTATAATTCATATTATTCATCAAACAAACAATATACATGTTTGTGTGGGTGTGTGTGTGTGTGTGTGTGTATATATATATATATGAAGAACATATGAAGGTTTATATATATATATGTTGAAGAAAAAGTAATTAATTAATTTCACCTTTATTTATCCTTGATCCAGCCACCCTTCCCAGGGTGACCTGACCAAGGGGGCAAACAGTAGTTTGACCCTCAGAATAGGACTGATCCTGGTGTTCTGGCTCACTAAGAGGGAGACCATTGTTCGATTATAATGCAGTGCAGTCCAGAGGCAGGGAAAAATAAATGACATCAGTCAATATGAGAGATGGCTTCTTTTTAAAACTTGGATGCACTTCCTGGAATTCACAGAGAGGTGGCAGCCAACTTTTCCATCCCTATATTAATTTAGCAGAGTGCTGTGGGTCCCAGGGAACAGAATACCGACACGCAGCTCAGTGATGGATGAACGGCATTAACCGGTTGCTGCTTCCACCGATGACATGTCAAATGAACTTCAAACATACAACCTGACTTTGTTATCAAATAGTTTATTTAAGAAGTCATTCATATTTGACTTCCCCCCCCCCTCCCCCATCACGTTCTCCTGCACCTCAGTGCACAAAGGAATCTCCCCTGAATCTTATGAGGGTAAAGATTGAATGGAATGTTATGGCTGATAAGTTGTGTTAAATAATGACCATAAAAACCAATCCAATAAGGGTGAATATCCAGTGTTTCAGAAAGTATTTATCAATGCATCTCAAAGGGGTTAGCACATACTAACACATTTGGTTTGAAAATATCTTTGATACAACTTACATGTTATCCACATCCAGTAAATAGCTAAATTCAGTGCAAACATGTCATTGTCTTTAGTCTGGATGACAACAGCTACTGATTCTACATGACTTCGTTTTACCATATTGCATTTCTAATGTGAAATATTTAACTCACTTGAAGGCACATTAAAAAGTACACCAATTGGAAAACTACGCACTCACCTGCTAACGCTTTATTTTGCTGCCATCAACATCACGTTCGACTTTAGATTTTGATGCAAGACAGTCCATATCTGCAGATTGCACCACACATTACTTATCTCTTGTATTGTATTGGTCCCGGTCAATCTATTACATAGCTGGTGTAATTATGAGTTCATATCTTAATTTAACAAATCAAAGTGAAACCCCTGTTTCAATCTCGCAAAGAGAACATTGTTGAGTTACTGTTCCCATCAGCAATGTAGTTTGTGTTAAGAGACGAAATAGCAAAAACATTGTACGTGTTGGTACACAGCTATGGGATTTGACCTAATCCCCAACACTTGCCAATTTAAAACCCACAATGTCACAAGCTATGTTGCTTTTCCCATGAACAATAGTGGGACAACCTGAAAATACAAATGAACCCAACCAGTGGGTTAACACAAAGCAATAGAACTGAACGCTTGTTCAAGCCGTGTGAGAAATAAAGAAGAATAAAGAAAACCGTTTTGTTTAAAAAAAAAAACTAAAAAAAAGGTTTGCAAGAAGTGACCCTAGAAGCTTGTCTAAGGCTTAATTCACCTAGCAGTCTTATCACAACCAGGTACTGTTTAGAACCAATATGGCCGCTAGGTGACTCGGGTCTATTGGTCATGTGAGAACTAAACCCTACAGTGTGCACTCATGTAACAGAAAGCAAAACTCAACAGATTGACATTCTGTTAAGAATATCTAAACGGTGAAGTCTGACCCAGAGCCTCATCCAACAAAGAAAAGCTATACGTTTCTGGACTTACTGGCATGCCCCATAGGCAGAAATGGAAGAACAAACTTTTAAATGCATAAATGCATGCATGAAATGCAGAACAATTTTCGTTATAGAAAAAGCTCTGTTGTCGTTGACCTCTTGTCTTTGGAGTCGCATCTCCTACATATATATCTATGGTAGGATGGAAAGTCAACACACGTACACACGCATACACACCATTTGAAATGCAAAATGTAAAACATGTCGACAGATGATCAACTGATCAGACACCTGACCGTTTACAATTGGTATGATACAGTACATTCATCAAGGGTGAAATAAAGAATTTTGAAATCATCGTGCTGGCACCGAGATCCTGAGATGTTACTAGTTTAGTTTTTTTTGTCCTGTTAAGATCTTACATGAAAAATAAAACACAGACTCAATTGATCTAGCGCTCCTGCGTGTTCAGAAGAAAATAAATACCCCCAGTTTATGCACATATTACCATCTAACTCTACTTTTTAAACAACGAGAAGTACCTAATCCCTGGTACTGGTGCAAAATAAAAGTCAGTTTGAACTGAGCGTTGAGAGTTTCTCACTGGGAGCACATCCAGCACACGAACAGGCCGACGGCAAGGGCGGCGCCGGCGCCCACGTTCAGTAGGATGGGCCTCCAGTACAGCCACTTCTCCCTTTTCCTCTCGGAGTCACTCAGTCTCTGCTTCATCTGTTGGACCTTCTGTGCGGTGCAGGCGATCCGGTCTTCGCGGTGCCTCTTCCGCACGCTAGGAAAAAATGTAATAAAAATTAAGACAAAGCGGTTCACGGTCTTCGCCTTCTGAACAACAAAGTGTTCTTTCTGTTGCGACTTACGGCCCAGGGTTGTCCTCGGCGATGTGTTCGTGGTCGAGCACGGCGGCCCAAACCCCATCTGATCCGTCGTCCCCTTGGGTAACCTCTGGCCCCGGCCCGGGTCCCGGCTGGCCGTTGTTCCGTTTGTTTTCCAGGCTGGGCCGGGGCGGTGGGATTGGAGGGGCCAACTCTGGCTCTTTCCTCTTGCTCTGTGAACGCGGACAAGACACAAAGGCACAATCGACGACGGCCATTAGCATGCTCTCACAGTGAAGGGTGGCGAAACAAAGAAAGATCTGTTGGGAAATCAAAGCATAGTTGGTGGTGTATGACGGCAGCAACGTCTAGTCCGTAGAATAATGATGGCGTAGGATTATATTATCTCAAATTATGGAGCACTTGAAAAACAAGTAGTCCTTTAGTCATCCACATTATTTTCTTCTTGAAAAAGGAAAACGTTTTTGTGCAATGGGTGAATGGAGTGAGTAGATAACATGGTGGTGGATTGTACAGTAAACGCTGTGGGACGCCACCCAGAGCCTATTTGAACTGGAATAGTTGTACTGAGGGACATTTATTGGTTTTTAGTAATGGAGGTTGTTGGTGAACATAATTCAGTCCAGGGGTTCTCTGATCAGCATATCCCATGGGAATCGTGTACGGTGAGGGCGTGCAATGATGTTTCCCCTCAGGAATGAATTTAACTTCAATCTGTGCTTATTTCACTACCCATCCCCTCTAGTACGCTGTGGGCATTATTATTTCATTACCCATCCCCTCTAGTACACTGTGGGCATTATTATTTCACTACCCTTCCCCTCTAGTACACTGTGGGCATTATTATTTCACTACCCATCCCCTCTAGTACGCTGTGGGCATTATTACTTCACTACCCATCCCCTCTAGTACGCTGTGGGCATTATTACTTCACTACCCATCCCCTCTAGTACGCTGTGGGCATTATTATTTCACTACCCTTCCCCTCTAGTACGCTGTGGGCATTATTATTTCACTACCCATCCCCTCTAGTACGCTGTGGGCATTATTACTTCACTACCCATCCCCTCTAGTACGCTGTGGGCATTATTATTTCACTACCCATCCCCTCTAGTACGCTGTGGGTATTATGGTGAAAGCATACCTTGCTTTCATACCCCCCGCCCCCCAATACACAAATTAACAGCGTCTACGCATTTAAGCAAATCACAGACTTTGTTTTCTCCATCACGAATGCGACTTTGGTTAACTATTTCAAAAGGCGACAAACACCGGGGGGTCATTCTCAGAATGGCGCCGGGTCCCTGGGTGAAAGCATACCTGTATCTGGTTGTCCTTCAGGATGAGCCGGGCTCCCTCGATCACGGCCATGTAGGAGAAGCGCAACTGGTCTGGGGTCTGGATGAGCCCCATGCGGTATTCCCTCATGTCCAGCAGGACCTTCTGAATGTCTATGGAGGAGACGTCCTCTCTCTTGGCCATCTACACACAACACATTTTAATGTTATTTTAGTACGAATGAAAATGTACATTCGATAGTTGACAAAATACAGACACTATTTAGGATATAATGTGCTTACGCTCATATCAAAAGGCGTGCTTAGTCAACGCCAGGGTACTGGTATCGTTTTGCTAATGCAAATAGGAAAGTGACATTTATCTTTTCCTGTTTTACCTAAACACCCAGTGACCTTTGAAAAGCGGTAGTGAAAATGGTGCGTGAAGACATTTCCTTTGTCATCATTGACATCTGCCACATCTGACATCATTGCACTGTTAGGATTATCAACGCAAATACCAGCGTGCAAACAAAAGATCCAGTGTAACATGTAGTCCGGCCAAACGTGCCTTGTCCACCAACCGTGTCATTTAGCAAACACTTCCCTCTCGATGTTTGCAGGGATCTTACCAGAACCAGGCAGGTGTCGACTAAGGAAAAGGTCCCGGAGCGGCCGATCCCAGCGCTGCAGTGCACCACGGACGGGCCGTGTTCTGGGCCCAGCGAGCCGGACTCGCGCACCTTGAGGAGGAAGTTGAGGAAGGAGGCGGGGGACTCGGGAACCCCAAAGTCAGGCCATGTGGTGTAGTGGAAGTGGTATATCTCCCTCGACTCTGCTGTCTGCATTGGAATGCAAATTACAATTACACCCAATTGTTAGTGAACTGTTCCGGGACTAGTACAATGGGGGCAAAATACCAGTACTTACAAAAAGTAAGTACTTTTAAAATGTGCTTACTTTTGTGTTTTGTAGCTGTAGCAAGCGTATTGTAAAGTACGACTGTTCCTCCTCTAAAAGTAGCTTCACAACAAACCCCGTGTCTGAGAAGGAGATCTGTTGCTCTTGTACAGTGGGCCAGTACTGCGCACACTTTTCCTGGCGAAAGAAGAATGATTTACTAACAGGACATACGACCACATGGTACATAAACACTTCTTCTACTACTACTACTACTACTGCATCAACATGAAAGCACGTAGGCCCCCTGTGTAGGTTACTTTTATCACACTTTTTCGTTGAAGAGCAAATGCATGGATTGGAAATAAACAGAATATAAACAACATGTCATGGAAGTGTGTGGTCGACTTCAATTGGATTTGTTTCATAGGGAGCTGAAAAGAGGGGGATAGGCCAACCCCGCCCAAACAATCTTTCAGTAGTCAAGTGTCTATTAGCAGACTTTTAAACATGTGTTTTCATAATGATTTAATAGTCTATGGATGTGTGTCATGGAGAGAATATGATGGAGTTACATTGTACTTACAGAACCTTTCTCAATGACTCGGTTGAGCATTATAACGGCCTTAGAACTCTGCTCCCAGATCATCAACCAGAAATGACCACAAGTGTTCCTCAATGGACCCTTTAAACACGGGAGAAGAAAAACACGACGACTGAGACGTGCTTCTGTGAACATTAGGGCCGTACCGACTCCAGCGCTCCAAGTCGACTCTCATTCGCCAGTTCAAGCAATTATTCGATGATTCAAGGCAAAAACATGTTTCCAGTTTTACATGGGTTAGGGAAGCAAGTTGATAAATGCATAGGCTAAATCAAACCATAACATTAGACGAGAACCAACGTGAATTAAAAAAATTATGGATATTAAACAAATATTCCACTTCAGGTAATAAAGTGATCTAAAGCTGGACACGAAAGGAACACTCGTGGTCCAAGTCACCGTGGGTCTAACGAACCTGACCGGGGATCACCTCTCTTTTTGCCCTGCTTTTAACCCCATGGCTTCGGCTTTTCAGTTAACGTCGCTAGACCCACTTAACTGCAGAGTTTATTTGCGGAACTTTACATTTGCAGAACTTGCCGGTCAAGGTTTTTAAAAAAAATATGTTTAGGTCTCTCATTAGATCCAACATGAAATACATCTCCACATGAAGCATTAGTTCTCTTGTAATAATTATTTTCTCTTTCTCACGAATATGGAATGAAATTCCTGTATCTTAAGCCTCTATCATATTTTATGTGGTTATTATAATGCACATTAAAAAGTATTGTGCAGTAAACACAAGGAAGGATCTCTGATAGCACGGAACTTAAAACGTAACAGCAAGACCATGACCCATTGTCAAAAATACTCCAAATAGAGTGGTCAGTGGTTACGATGACTTCCTTTGGCTGCACGAAACGGCAGCGATACGCAAATATGTCTGCAGAAAAATGCTTGCATGTCGTCAGAGAACACACAGATGCAGAAGCAGAAGTAGAAGGATGTTTCCCGCTCATGACAAGATGTACACCACCATGTTGAAAACTCACCTGAGATAAAATGTAAGCTCTTTGAGCCTCCTCCACTGTGACAAGGCTGGCGTTGATGTAGTCATTTTCACAGTTTTCAAGTTTTACTCTACTATGATCATCTGAAATATATGGAGCATGATTATTATCGTAACAGTTCTAACATTATGAAAGGTTTGGAGATTCATATTTAGCTGAGGCAACACTTACATGGGCTAACATCTCTGTAACGGTTCAAATTTCGATTCGCTGGAAGTTTTGCCACTTTGAAGGTGTATTTACTGGCTTGGTTGCGGATTTCCTATAAATAAAGAAAGACCATTACATTGGTGTATAACAACAAGACGTGATCATGGTGAGAAGCACAGACAGCCGCGATGACGGATGCCGCAAAGCGGGAGGCTCCATATAAAGCCACCAATACATTTCTAAGGTCACGTGGGAATTCAAGTGCAACGCTTCTACTAATACAGACCCGAAGTATATTCAATTATAGAATACATTATATTGTACTCTATAATTGAATATACGTCTGGCTGGTTGTATATTGAATATCAGCCAAAGGCAGCAACACATTCTGAGAATATTAACAGGGCTTATGGTGCACACGGAAACCGACACTATTCCGAGAAGGCTTTGATTTAGTTCCAAGTAAAGGCTTGCTGTGCATGTTGCCGTGCATTACATGTCAGGTGCGGCTCAGCAGGTCATAAATCACATGGCATTACATGACAGCCTCTTCATCCTGCATCTAATAAGACACTTGGCAGTAATGAGTTGATTTTTGATTGATTTTTTTTTTTAATTTGCCTGGTTTGCTCTGGCAGGATCTGCAAATGCACCCACATATATAATATGATTAGTGTAAAAATGACACAAAATCATATATAATATGATTAGTGTAAAAATAAGGCATAACAACATAGGCTCCAAAAATATATACACACTAGTTACTGTATTGGTGAAAACAACCCATATGAATCTAATTTAAAAAAGAAAAGGAGAAGACATCTAGTGTGTGTAGAGTTAAGCCTTCCTTAGACCGCCGTCTAATTTTAGTCACCAACTAAGTGTGTAAACTCTCAACCCGTGTGCCTTGCTTCTCGGTAGTCTGACCGGGCTTCCTGGAAGCATCACCAGCCCCGCGGTCCCCGCCGGGGGAGACGCGCTACAGGCGGGCTGCGAGGCTGCA
>OMKN01079317.1:3943-14937 GCA_900302345.1 Melanonus zugmayeri
AGCGTGAACACCTCTGAGCTGCTGAAAAAGGCCCAGCAGAGACTGTACTTCCTGAGAGTACTCAGGGGGAATAAGATCATCCAGAGACTGCTGGTGTCCTTTTATCGGTGCTCCATAGAGAGCATATTAACATACTGTATGTGTGTGGTACACCAGCTGTACAGTGGCTCAGAGGAACAAGCTCTAGAGGGTCATTGACACGGCAGAGAAGATCGTGGGCTGCCCTCTCCCCACACTGTTCGAACTACACAGATCCTGCTGTATCAAAAAAAGAGAACATTATGAAGGACGCTTCCCACCCCGGTCACTCACTGTTCGAACTGTTGCCATCAGGCAGACGGTACAGACGGATTAAGTCAGGGACCAGCAGACTCAAAAATAGCTTCTATCCCACAGCGGTAGCCACACTGAATGCTACTAAGGAATGATCTGTTGTATGGTTATGTGCAGGGATGGGAAAAGTACACGCATTCTGTACTTAAGTAGAAGTACAAGTACCTGTGTAAAAAACGACTTTGGTAAAAAGTAGAAGTACTGATTCAACAATTTACTCAAGTAAAAGTAATAAAGTACAGGCTCTGAAATGTACTCAAGTATAAAAAGTAAAAAGTATTTTTTTAATTCTGTACA
Source organism: Melanonus zugmayeri (assembly GCA_900302345.1). Classification (NCBI taxonomy): domain Eukaryota; kingdom Metazoa; phylum Chordata; class Actinopteri; order Gadiformes; family Melanonidae; genus Melanonus; species Melanonus zugmayeri. The sequence goes on from OMKN01079317.1 coordinate 4,574, forward strand.
ACGCTAATAACCTCCACTTTGTTTACATACTAACATTTAAAACCCTAAGTCATGATTTCTAAACGTGTCTTAAGTGGAATTTACCCCAAAGTCCGGAATCTTGGGACGCTTTGTGACATCACAATGTGAGAGTGTTGCTATTCATTCTCTGTATATGCTGTTCAATCAGATCCATTAAGCCTCAGATCCACAGACCTGATTAACTGGACACATCAATGGCATCAATGAATCTTGAGCAGGCTAATGTAACATTGCTTTCAGAGAATGAAAAACTCAAGCAAGATAATGACCACTATAAAATGGTGTTAAGCCTGGTCAAAGAAAACCTAGAGCTGAAGACCAAGACCTTCATGTCCAGCTGTGATGATGTTCCAGGTAATGTAAGCCATGTAATGACAGCTGGAGTGTACAAATCAACTGATATGAAAGAACAGGGTAATATTACATGACTTAAGTGAGCTTTTGGCAATTTTAAGTAAGTAGAACATACTTGAAGACATTATCTAGAGTGACAATGTATTTTGTTTAATGTGAATATTTTATTCTGAAAAACTCTCTCTCTCTCTCTCTCTCTATATATATATATATATATATATATATATATATATATATATATGCAAATTAATGAAATATATCATTCAGATTGTCATTGGATATTTCCTGATATATTCGTGAATATCTCCTGCAATATGAAGTTACTTCTTTGGTCTTTTACTCATGACAAACACTTGTTATAATGGCATCTTCCCTTTTGTATGTGCTTCTTCAGGAAGAAAACCAACCACTCATATCCAAGACACCCTGGATGAGAGCCAGTTCAGAAGAGGTTTACAACAAAGCGGCCTGAAATCTGTTCACAAAACCTCCTCGAGAGTCAACTCTGAGTCTTTCATCAAAAGTCCCATGCACACTGAAACAAGAGCGACGCCAGGATTTGAAACCTACATTCAGTCTTCTGTGTCTCGAAAGGTCAAAGGTTAGTTTCGGAAACATGTATTACTAGATATGACAACTGCTGTTCTTCTTGGAATGGACATCTTAGGAATGACTGAATGAATGAATCCGTTGGCTAGGTTTTGTGTCTTTCTCATTCAATCCAGATCCTGAGCGGTTGGTTGGAGAGATAGCCTTTCAGCTGGACCGGAGGATCCTGTCGCATGTGTTCCAGCACCAGACTAGACTCTATGGCTTTACTGTGCTCAACATACCAGATAAGATCATCCAGGTAAGCATTATTGTGTTACACATTATACACAAGTTACTCTCCTTCATATTATATTAATTCTTACCATGCTTCTGTAATTGTACTTATTTTCAAGTAAAACAGGATATGAGGGTGTTACAAAACATAAAATGAATGGAATTTGATCATTCAAGATTGAATTGGCTATAGTGAGTAGCCGTTGCCTGCTGCTTACTGTCACATTGGATGGGGCTCCAACAGTGTTACCATTAGTTTGAATGGTGACATTGAATAGTGAATGGCGTATGTATACAATCACTAAAACTTGTTAGTTTCAGTTTTCTTTTCATGGTGACTTTCAGAACTAGGTTACTTTGCCAGAGCACTTAAAACAAAGAATGCTTTCTTCCAGTGATACTGATTAAACATCACAACTGCTCAGATGAGAGACAAGCACTTCCTGATTGTCTCTCACAGTTAAAAATATAATATGTGACAAACCCAACTATTAGGTACAATATTAAAAAGCCACACACTCCTATTTTCTCTGCTGCTCTCTGGCAGGTGAGCACACACCCTTTGACAGGGAAGGTGGATGAAGGCTATCGCCTTCATCTCTCCCAGAGGTACACAGACCTGATGGGGAGACTGACCCTGCTCGGCTACAATGAGGCGCTGCACCCTGCCTTCACCGAATTTGTCATCAACACCTACGGGATCCTGAAGCAAAGGCCCAACTCCTACACTGCTCAGGAGATGGACTACAACAATACAGATGTTGTGAGGGAGGTCATTGTCAGAGTTGCTCCGGGAAAACTGCTCCAGGACCTGCTTCTCCTGCTTAGCTGCCTTTGCTACATGGCCAGCGGAGATGGGAAGCCCCTTCTGCTGTGGTAGAGAGCGGCACATCAATGAAAGTGCTGGATCCATCATCCATCATCATGTAAATAAATTGCTGTCTGTATATCAACTGAGCTCAGCCTACAAAAAAGCTTTTCCCTATTTGCCTCCTTTAGTTTACACTCATGACCTAATTCACCTTTCAAATAATGTCTAAATACTTCCTATAGAGAGCGCCTGTATAAGGAACAGCTCTTTTATTACATTTTATTCATATTTATCTGTTTATTTCATGCTTTTATTTTGTTGTTTTTCATTGCTATTTTAACCTTTCTATTGTAAATGTTAGCCTACTTCTTTCAATGAAACTAACCAGGTCACATAATACATTAATATAGGCCTATTTATAGATTAATAATGTATAAATTAATAACATCAATAGGGAAAGCTCGACTCTTCAAAAATACCTAGCAGTAGTAGTTGCAAATAAATGTGATTGTCAGTAGTAAAATAAACATTTGAATTGTTAAAAATTAAAATAGCATCATACATGAATAGTACTTTTTAATAAATAAATATATACATTTGTCATCAATGCACATTATGCCTGAATGTCGAGACGTTATTATTTTGAGGTGACGTGATCACGTGGCAGACCTGTCAGGTGAGAATGTGTGTCAAGTGGCGTCAGGTCACGCCCCTTCGCAGTGACGACATGTTTAGGGCGTGGCTTATTGAAAGTGAAACAACTGCAAGCAGCACTGCTTTGAACGCAGCGACAAGGTAAGCACATTAAAACTCACCAATGATCAATTTACATATTTAGTAGAACATTTGCTGATCTATTTACTGTCTGTATAAAGCCGTTGTTTTTTATGGCCGCCTAGCTAGCTAGCTGTTGAGGCTAGGAATCTGATTGAAGACTATCTCAGTTTCCACTGACGACGACGGCTGCGTTAGCCTCAGTAGCGGCTGTGGTGCGCAGGTGCGTGATGGTTTAAAGCCTCCCGCAGCGTGTAGCGTGTAGTGTGTGCGCGTGCCTTCAATAAAGTTACGGTGCATCCGTAACACACTGATTATATTGGTCAGATCCTACCGGCTTTGTGTGTGTGTGTGTGTCATGTTGAATGGCCATTGTTATTTGATTGTTTTAGCCATGTGGGTTTAACGCTGGTTTTGTGTAGCCTAGTATGAGGTGGTCAAATGTTTCCTTGATTTGTCTGTAGCTTGGATACGATCACTATTGAACTGTATCTAATATGTGCCCGTACCCTTATTGTATGTATTTGTATTTCACCATCGGTTAACTATTAGCCAGATGGTGCCAGTTTGATTATCAGCGGGTTGAAGGGAAAAGGAAAACACCCACAGCCTTGTACACCTTAATGTCATGTAATCTGCATTCATGTAATCTGACCTCAACATGAACACCGGCCACTTGCTCCAATCGAAGTTCTGATATGAAATCGGTGGAAAGGAGGCATTTGATGTGAATGACAATTTAATATGCCTACAGTGTTTTATTTAGCGTCTTAATTATGTTTGAACTTTTTTGCAGTGGTGCCTTTCATTGGAATGTCGTCGGTGCTAGAAATCCTGCGGCCAGCCATATTACTTTGTTTATAGCGCTGAACAAAATAAGCAGTCATGGCCCTGCGCTTGTCTCCTTTTCCTAATGGATTTGTAGCTGGCCTCCATGCAGTTGGTTGGGCTTTGATACTCCCCTGCTTCTGGTTCCTGGACCGCCTCATTGCTGTGTGCAAGTCCACTACCCAGGAGAGAATCAAGAGACAGGAGCGAGAATGCTACCTCTACCCCCTCCAAGTCTTCTTCGGCTCCATTATCTTTTTTATCCTCTTCCTTGTCACGGCTCCGGTTGCCTTGCTCGGGTTTCTTATCTGGGTGCCGCTCCAAGCCTGCCGCAGACCTTTCTCATACCACATAGAGACACTCCTCCCGTTGGAGAGGGAGGCCAGACACAACTTTGAGGAGGGGAAGGCCACGTTTGGCTTTGCGGCCGCCAACCTGTGTCTGCTGCCCGACAGCCTGGCTCGCTTCAACAACCTGGGACACACCCAACGCCGGGCCGCCACCATTGGCAAACGCGTCGCTCAGGGCGTGAGTCGACCCCACATCCGCATCTTCATCGACTCCCCCAGCAGCTGTGGCACTCTGAGTGCCTCCAGCAGCTTCTTGCACACCACAAACCCTGCTGGCTATGGTGCCACTGACAAGCAGACCAAGCCTGCTGTGAATGACACATCAGTGTCTGTAGACGGAGAGGTTCCAGAAACCAACACAAACAGCCACATGGTTCACGTACCCTGCGACGATACGGAAGAGTCTGCGATCGAGACGGCGCTGCCGACCGCCACCGCTATCGTCAACACAAACCAGAACTCCAACCAGCATGGGGGGGTGGGTGACCGGAGCGCCCCCAGGGTCTTGCACTCTCAGGGTCCGGGCGAGAGGGACGGCGTGCCGTGGGATGTCTCGTCGCTGTTTCCCGCCAACGTGGACATCCTATGTCTGGAGGAAGTGTTCGACAAGCGGGCGGCGCGGAAGCTCAGGGACGCCCTCGGACCCGTGTTCGGTCACATACTGTACGACGTCGGGGTGTATGCCTGTCAGATGCCGGTGTGCTGCTCCTCATTCAAGTTCTTCAACAGCGGCCTGTTCCTGGCCAGCAGGTTCCCTGTTCTGGAGGCCCAGTACCACTGTTTCCCCAACAGCCGCGGGGAGGATGCCCTGGCTGCCAAGGGCCTGCTCTGTGCCAAGGTGTGTTTGGTTTTCACAAAATAAATCCTATAGACATCTCCTCTTTATTAGTAGTATTTTGAAATGGTTAATTATTAGTATTTTAAAATACTATTGCTAATACTACAAACGTGATGGAACCGTGTATGCGTATTTAATGTAAATGTAATGTGATTTGTTGTTGGTGTAGGTGCTAATCGGACAGAATCACAAACAGGAGAAGGTGGTTGGCTATTTTAACTGCACACATCTTCATGCACCAGAGGGCAAGTTATCTTTTTAATGTGGCGTTGAACTTCATTTAATGTGGTGTTGAACTCGATCTTCATTTTCTTTTTCTTTTGTTTTAATGATTGATTACATCTGACATTGTATGTCTACTTATGCAGAGCAAAGTGAATCTCACAATGTTATAGTTTTCTATGTCTACATGATCCATTGTGTGGGTTTACATACAGACAAATGTCCTTGATCAAGTCAATATTTATAGTCTAAACAGGCAAGGTAAGTTCAAAACCAGGGCAAACATAGATTTCCTGATCTTCATTAGCTAGTCATGTGCAATAATTCAAAGGGTATTCTCTTGATGTGTAATAATTAGACTGCCGGATTAAATTAGGAAAAAAACGGATAAAAAGGGATTAGAATTATCACCTGAATGTCTATGCCTTGCCAGTAACACTTGACTCTATCAGTACAGTAGGTATGATACTCAACCTGTAACGTTCATGTATCCGGTGTTTTTAATCAATTATCAATCAATGCAGAAAACTGAAAACTATTTTTTTTTCTTCTGTTTAACAATTCTCAGGACTATCAAAATCGATTTGACAGGGCAGCAGTGCATGGATTTGTTTCAGTTGATCAATGTTTTGTGTTTTCTCATTGTAAACAGGCGAAGGGGAAATTCGCTGTGAGCAGCTGAATATGGTAACAATGTGGATCGGCGACTTTCAAACCTCCCACACACGGCCAGACGAAGTGGTCGTTTTCGATATACTTTGTGGAGATTTCAACTTTGATAACTGCTCACCTGGTATGTGTGTAGGCGTTTCTTTTACTCATTTCACTTACACATTTACACATTTTCTAAGTTCTTGTAGTCATTACGAAACGCCTTTCTGTTTTAACTAGATGACCTTCGGGAGCAGAATCATAATATTTTTGAGGAGTACATTGACCCTTGCAGGGCCGGACCAGGCAAAGAAAAGCCCTGGGTGATCGGTGAGTACTATGTCACGTCCTTTTAAAACAACGGAAACAACTCATTCAGAAAAGTTCACACTTTTTAATTTTTTGACCAGGCACTCTCATGGAACAACCAACTATGTATGAAGAGGATGTCATCACCCCAGAAAATCTACAGAGGTTCACCCACCAGTTTCTAAAAGCACTACTGCTCACATGCTTCACAAAATAGTCATTGTTTGGATCATACTTCACTCATTCATTTCCTGCCATTCCTAGAACCTTGGAGACGGAGGAGTTGAGGAGGCAGTATATCTCGCCACCTGTGCCAGCAGCTGGCTTACCTCTGGTTTACCCCCTGCCTGGTGAGCCTTGGGTGGGCCGTCGGATTGACTACATTCTGTACCGCCCGAACTCCATTGCGAAACATTGCAAAACAGTACGTGTCCCAACGGATCTCTGCTCTACTAGTTTAATCTACTAGTTGGAAGGTATACTTGGTCAATTTGGGAAACATTGTCCAAGGTATCCCATTGAATGCATGAGTCAAATTACAGCTACTAGTTTTGGATTGTTCAGATGAATGTACCCTTGTTTCTATTGTGTAGCTAAACTAAATGTTAAAACTAAACTTTAGAAAGAAGACTTTATTGAAATCACAATCGTTGTGTCTCCATTCAGGAAATAGAAGAGTTTACTTTCATCACCCAGCTGGCCGGTCTTACAGACCACATCCCTGTGGGCCTGAGACTGAGAGTGTCTGACTGCTCAGCTGAATGAGGACTGATGCGACCACATCGAAGGGACCACAATGTGCAACAGAAGGCACTTTCGGACCAGAGGAACTTTTTCATAGTTCTAAAAACTGCTGGAGGAACTACCCCATTTTTTGTGTGTCTGCACTACAGGACCTGGGAACCATCGTAGTTCTTAGAACTCCTGACTTTTTTGGCGCCTACTTCAGTGTATGTTGATTGGTCGAATGCACGAGCAAAATTGCTCCTTCAATTAAGTATCGCCAAGTATCGTTTAAATTTGCATGTCTTTTTTTTATGTGTCGTGAAACCCACGACACATAACACACTCTACACTACACATGCTCCGATCATGCCTTTGTTGTTGTTGAAGTTGTGTCGTACCGCATGCAGAAATTATGTACCATTCACTTGCATCTTTTCAGCGTTCAAATGCAAACAGAAAAAAGCCCTTAAAGGCATGCTGTTCTCGGGGGAGCTCCCCAGTGGGTAGTTCCTCTCCGCAAGTCCCTAGAACTGCTTGGTCCAAAAGTGCCTAGACGATGCATATTTTTTAGTTTTGTTTACCAATCACTCACCCCTCATAGTCTGTAATTAAGGAAAAGGTTTTAGCCATTTCTGATACAATCAAGAAGAAAAAACATCAAAATGTTTGTGTGTGTGTGTCATTTGCAATCAACTTTTTTCCACCATTTCAGACTATGCAAAGTTCCTTTAACTTGTAATTACATAAGTGACATTGTGCTGCATGTTGAAACTGGCTCAATTAATACTCAAATTGAGTATTTAATTGCAGCCTTTTTTTTTTTTAAACATGTGGGCCTGATATCTTAGTGTGTTTCTCATGGATAGTTGGTATTGTAAAACATTTTTATATAATTTTATACATTCAAATAATATGTATTGAAATGAATAAAAAATATTCCACGTAATCTTTAGATTTGCTGTTTGTGTGTGTGTGCCTGTTCACAGGATAGCGCTGAAATCCCGTGAACAGGATATTTTAGCGCAATATCCTCTAACTCGACAGGGGGCGCGCTTTTTATTTTCGGTCATTTTTATTTCCTTGTTTAACCAAAGAAGAAACTAAGCCAATCAGAGGTCGACAATCAGTTGCACTTCCTGGTTGTGAACCCTTCGACAAACGAAGTCATGTGTATTCTTAACATTTGCAGACAGTTAACATCAGTAATTACTAAAGATGTTGCGCATGGATACCTGAAAGCAGCTAAGTTTGCCAGTTTGACTCCCAGGGCGCGATATGACACACATACGTTTAGTCGGTTTATAACAATGAACAGATCTTTTTCACAGCCTGTTTGTTGGGTTGTCCCAGAAAGACACTGTTCGGACATGTTTAACGTTAGTGACTCTAGGAGGAGAGGTGATGCGTTTCAAGAGAAACACGAGGAGAAGGTGGATGACACTAGGCTCATGGGCCACAGTAGTAAGTATTGTTATGATTCAATATTAAAACGATGCAGGGATTTTCATGACTCCAGACTCTTCAATTCAGTGTTTAATGTGATGTTGACGTGTATGATTCAACTGAACCAATCAACCAATTACCAACTAGTGTCATTCCACAAGTAATCCATTTCCAAATACTGTTGCTGTTATGCTGATCAAAACATACTACCATCCAAAATTGCAGAGCAACAGTCAATGTTGGTAACCGATGCCTTTCCAATGACTATTTTCACAGGTTTCAATCTTGATGTGCTGGTATCTCTACTCCGTCAGGAAAATGCAGTGGACATCTGTGTCATCAAAATACCAGAAGAGATCAATTATTCGGACTACTTTATAGTTGTTAGTGGTATTTCACCGAGACATCTCAGCGCAATGGCCTATTATGCTATTAAAGTGGTAACATCAATTATTTTCTGAACTGCAGTATTCACTTCAATGTAATTTAATTACCAGTTGATCGTTCTATGAATTAAACATGTTTTCTTTTAAAGCATAAATATATGAAGAAAGAGTGTGAGCCCTATGCTAAACTTGAGGGAAAAGATGCTGAAGACTGGAAGTGTATTGATTTTGGTATGTAAAGGATCATAAATGTATTAACCTTCAAAGCATAAAATGGCATAACTAAAGGCTAAAACAACTCAATTCAAATGAATATATCCTCTGGTGTCCTCAGGGCGTATGGTTCTTCACCTCATGCTGCCGGAGACCAGGGAAGTGTATGAACTGGAGAAGCTGTGGAGTCTTCGCTCCTTTGACGAACAGCTCAGGAGCCTTCCTACTGAGACGCTACCAGAAGACTTTATTTATGGTTTAGAAGACAGCAAGGCCTGAAATCACAGGCACATGAAAATCCCTCTAAAGTTTTGCACTTGTCCAAGTGTGAATCAAAGATTTAAGTCTTTAATATGTTGTGTATATTGTGAATATTTTTATGACACTTGTGCATAGAGGAGCAATAAACATTTATTAAAAAAAACAAAAAATTGTGAAATGTATTATTAGAATTAAGCCCCTTTAATGGTTTACTCTATTTAATATTGTTCTACTTCCATGGCATACCATAACCTGCTTTCATGTTTGGTTTTACATGTAATGTGTGTTTGTACATACATTTGCACATTTTAACATAAATTATGTATCTAATGACGCAAACAGGAATAGTATTTTTGATATTGCTAATCTATTGTGTATAATCATGACTACCTGAATACCCTGCAAATGTATTCATAGACAAAGATGTTTTTTAATGGCTTACATTTGTTTAAATGATATCTTAATATATTAATATAGTAGGCTATCACACATTTGTCATTGCCATGACTGACATATTAGATTTACAGTCGGAAACTATATATATGAATATGAACTATATAATGAATTGATTTGACCACTTTTGTTTGGATAGTTACAACCATATGACCTAAGTGTATGTAAGTGTGTCTTGTGAAATTCCAGTAAAGTTTCCATTAGTTTTAGAATGTATTAGGATACGAGACATTTCCTGGCATTGATTGAGAATTAGTTTGGCACAATAAAAGTGCAGTTGAGTATATGTTTACCCAGAGAACTAAAGTACACTCACTGTAAGACAAGGGCTGTTTTCGAATTGCGATACTAAGTACTAAATACTATATACTACATAGCATAGCATACTGCATACCTGGATGAACGGATAGCGGGATTTTAAAGCAGGCTGAAAACTGTTGTAATGTTCGCTCTAGGGGCTGTTAATATGTCGCTTTATTACGTTTCAATATTTTTTCAGGCGAGAAAGTAACCATGTAAATTCAGAATATGTGATCAGTTTATCCAAATAACGCCTGTTGCTCCGACGTTTTCGGACGCGATGAGCCGCCGGGTGAGAGCAGCGGTCATCTCAGCTGCCAGCAGCCCGACTCCTGAGCTGATCGGCCGGTCAACGTCCGTCTCATCCCGGGGAGAACATGATCCATGAACTGATCTGAGCTCTGGGCTGATTTACCGCTGGCTCTAATGTCTCCGCAGCATTTTGATATCTGATATAATTCCTTTTGGAAGATAAATGTTGGTCTCACAGATGAAATCTAACAGAACAACAGCGCTGCCTGTGGGGCTCTATATGTACAGATATCACCACATTTCAATAAACATATATTATAAGGCTGAATAATTATCCTGAAGCAACT
>OMKN01079324.1:6956-29974 GCA_900302345.1 Melanonus zugmayeri
AATATTCACTTGACTTCCACGACAATACAGATAACGTATATATGCACGGCTGTAGAGGCTGCTTCTCATGATTCACAGCTTGATGATAGCGTCGCTATGAAGCAGAAGCAATAGGTGGTCTTAGTGTCACTTGGTACAATTGAATTCCTGCTAGTAGTAAGAATTTAATTCTTACCAGACTTAGATTGAAAATAAGAACGTAAGAATGTAATTATTACTAGTAAGAATGAAAATCTAGTATAAATCAAATTCTTTCTAGTAAAAATGACATTCTCACTAGTAAGGTTTTTGTAAGATTTAAATTTTTACTAGTCATAATAGAATTGGACATATCTACTGTAAAAGTATGTGTTTGATATCTGTAAATCCACATATCTAGAATGTGTATTACAACTAGTCATAATTACATTTGAAATACCAATTCTTATTAGTCAAAATGTCATTTTAGAGCTTTCCGTTTTCTGAATGACGAATTATTTCATTTGTTTTATTTGTAGCTATTTGAGTATATGAATATGCGTTTTTACTAGTAAGAATTCCATTGCAGATATCTGAAATGGAAATAATCACTAGTCAAAATATAATTCTGACTAGTCAAAAGTATTTGTGAATTAGTGATAATTGTATTACTGAGATCAGTAACATTTATGGTCACTAGTATAAAATTACTTGTATTAGTACTAGTACTAGTATACTAGTATTTGTTGCTGAATTCAGTTAAAGATATCTATAAGTTAATTCTTACTAGTACAAATGTTATTCTTACTAGTAAGAATACGAATTTAAGATATATATAATTACTAGTAAGAATTTTATTCTTATTAGTAAGAATTAAAACATAAATATCTTAAATTCTCATTCTTACTAGAATGGATGAAATTCTGCCGAGTGACGCTAAGACCATTAAAAGCTACGTCTTGCCATGGTGGAAAAGGGGGCATCTTGTGTGAGCTCAGGCTTTAAAAAGGGTGGATGTGTGGCAAAGAGAGGGGTAAACAAACAACTCAATGCGGACGTGTGGGTAATGATTCCACTGTCAACTGTGATAACGCGTACAGATCTTGTAAGCGATGCTGCACAAACACAAATTTGAATGCAGATATTGCTCAGGTGGATATTTTCCAGTTATCATTACGCAGGTCGTTTAGAGCGCAAACACAACCTGACAGAGCAACAAATACTGCGTCCACTTCTGCTCCCTTCATGTGGTTTGTTTGTCATGAAATGTAAATCAGTTGTGTATCATGACTATGACGTATGAATGATGAATATGTAGACGGTATAGTCAGATATTTGTTTGTTAGGTAGGTATTCAAATTTCAATTCAGGATTCAAATGCTTCAGGTTTTTTTATGATATTTTTATTTTTTTTATGCCTTATGCATATTTGCGAACAACAGGTAGAAGGTTAGGTTACATTTTGTCTGAATATCCCAGGGATATCCCTGGGATAAAATGTTTAAAAATATGTAAGGGAGTGAGACATCCCTCAGTCCGAGAACGCTTCATGCAAAGCTTCAGTTGAGGTAACGATAGCCATCAGCAAAATGGCCAAACATGGAATGACCCAATGATCATTTGTTAGTCAGATATTAGAACATATTAGAACACAAATACTTCGGTAGCACTTTGACACCTGCCGTCCAGTGTGAGAATCGGCAAGACTGACAGACTTTAAACTAACTGGTTGTAGGCCTAATAATAATATGTATTAAATGTTCTAGGGTTCTCCCCAGGATTTTGTTTTCCATGGTGGCACTCGCCCACTAGTTAATTGCGGCCATAGAAATAAGAGGTTGCAGTAAGCGGAGGGTTAATGGTTTTAGAAGGGTTTTAATAATGTAACATATTAATGTATTAATGTTTAAACGAGGCCAAAAGATACCAAAAAGCTCTTCCTACTAATAATAACTAATTAAATGAATAAGCATGAATAGAATAGATAGCAATGTTCTTTCCTTTTCTGGTGATCCGTCACCCACAATAGCACCCGTGTGTTTTCTCTTCAGGTGAATAGCGTTAGTCTTGCCATGCAGTTTCATCAAAACTTTGCACAATGTTCAAACCACCCACTTGCTTTGTGATAATTGGAAGTAGGCCTACTCTCATACTGTGGAAGCTGTGTGTCTTCGGAAACTTTTAGGCTACATTTAAGCTCTGCCGTAACCGAGTCGGACTCGGACCGATAAGTGGATCCGAAAGCCACTGACATCCATGCAATCCTATGCGATATTGTAGTTTTGCTTTTTGCGTTATTAAAATAACGCTATAGAAATGAAAAGGAAAAAAATGATCAAAAACGCAATTCTGCAGCAGTGGTCTCCGCTGGCTCCAATTCAGGCAGGGCACTTCTTTTTTTTAATTCTCAGAATATTCAAATAGTCGTTCAGAAAACCTAGCGATTATCCGATGCTTGATCAATAGGGCCCTATTGTTTACACATACAAACACAGCTGCATGTTTTTCTATTGAAAAAAAGGCTGTTTTAACATCATCTACCCATACCAATACTACACATTTTGGCTGATATTGGACACTATATATTGGTTGCTAAATAAAGCAGAGTTTATTTGGATAACAAATGTAAAATCTATTTCCTTGCATTGTTAGGCTGAAATTGGATTGTTTTGTTTTTGTCCTACGATTCAGGTGAGCATGAATGACAGCATTATCGATGGCTGATGCTTGTTAGCATGCGCGCTTAATAATGTTTGGGGGAAATTTCCTTGAAAAAAAAAGAAGCAAAACTAGATTCACTGCATGAGTGGCTCAAGTTATTAATCTTTCAGATCTTGGCATACAGCAATCAGCTTGTAAAATAACACCAAACTGGAGTTGATGTCGCCATTGGCATTCAAGTGGGTGCAGTTATACACTGCAGAATAAATCTAATTACTGCTGTATTTTAGTTTTAATTATCTGATTATCTCATCTTGACAAATGGGTTCCTGAGAGGATATGCATACAGAACAGGACTGGATGCAGACAAAAAGTTTGAATTATTGAAATAGTAAACATGTCAGAGAGCAGGTTAGTGTAGTTGCTGCAATGATTGACTCCTGGCCTGAAAGATTCTAGGCTCGATCCCCAATGTCCACAGCCTACCTGTAGGCATCCTACTGGCAGCAAGATGCCCGACCCTTGCTCATTAATGACCTGTATCTCAATTCACTAAGTCGCTTTGGATAAGGGTGTCTGCTAAATGATTAGGCCTAAATAGTTCAATAGTGTCTGTGACACATAATGTAATGTGGGGATTGTACAACTTTGACTAACATGACTAACTATGCCATTACTAACATTGCACTTCCCATACGTATAGGGGCGTATTTTAATGCCAATTTGTACTTGTAAAACAATTGTGTACTTCTAAAAATATGTGTACTTTTACCACTATTTTTACTATTTTGTAGTGGTAAAAAGATTTATTTATCTATGTATTATTTATTTATCTATTTGTGTGTACAATTGGTTTTTCCAATTGCACATCATTTTCCAACTCGCTTAAACTACGAGTGCAGAACCTTTTCTTCAGTAGGCAGTAATGTTGTAGCGAGTCAACTTGTACTCGTAAAATGGGTCAACCTTTTTCTGTCTTGACCAATCAGCTCAGTCTCCCCCACTGGAAGAAAAGGAACGAAATCATTAGCTGGATTGTCCATCCATCACGTCTTGACCTTACTCGCACATAGACTCCGTCTGAACGTAGCGCTCTACCTCCTGCCTGTTATTTCCCCATTCATCAAACATCAAGTGGAAGATATATAGAAAGAACATTCACCACTCACAAAGCAAACTTAATGGCATTAAAATAAGCCCATATACGTACACCTCAGTAAGTAGTGTGATTTACTTCATATTACGACTTTACAGAGCTGATTTATTTCACCAACAACTCCTTTCTCTCAGCCTGATTAGCGTAATATTATACTGACCATTTTGTCAGGAATGTAACCCACGCCACGGGCAAAGGAGACAATCAAATATAGTTGTTTTCCACAAATATTGAGTTTTTCTCTTGTATCGCATTACCACATCGATTCGAGTGGCAGTAACATTAAACTTTTACCTTCAATGGAGACAATCACATGGCTCAAGTGTGACCACAATAACAATAGGCCCAGGAACCATATTGCTAAGTCATGCGGACAGGGACCTATATACGGTATATATGATGGAGAGAGAGAGAGAAAGATTTTATCGTAAAGCAATAAGTCATGTCTTTCTTAACTGTTGGTCATCCACCCTGCCGTTGGATGTATCTCTCCACTAGTGCCTGACTAGATTTTTTCTGTATGAGTTATTTTCCTACTTCATTATTTTACAGGTTGCAGAGTCAGAGGTTCATCAGTGGTTTTCGAGCAGGGTGCGTGCATGATGGCCCTCGTGGCCCTCACCTTATGCCGTATTGCTACAGCACCCGGACATAATAAGAGGATCATCGTGCCTTGCGGGCCCCTGCTTTCGTTCAGCTGTATCTTTTACTCTCTCTGGTAGTTCAGCCGTCTCTCTCTCTCTCTCTCTCTCTCTCTCTCTCTTACTTCAGCCATCTCACTATCTCGCTCTCTCTCTGCAGCAGTAGTTCAGCAGTAGTTCAGTTCAGTTCAGCCGCCCCCCGCCCCCCTCTCTCTCTCAAGATTCAAAGGGCTTTATTGGCATGGAAAACGTACATTTACATTGCCAAAGCACAAAAAGTAAAAAATCTCTCTCTCTCTCTCCTGCTGTAGTTCAGCTACGTCTCTCTCTCCCGTAGTTCAACAGCGAGATGACCCGTGGTGCCCGGGCAGAGATCAGCATCACTATATGAACAGGGGCCATGCTAATTGGTTGGAAGTTTTCAACAACAACATGGAGCACAGAGGGGAGAAAGCCCCCTCTGTAGGTCGATTGGCAGAGTACGCTCTGTAACCAATAGGACAGCGGATGGATGCTGGGGGGAGGGCCGGTGGGGTTATTTGGGCGTGTTGTCACTGTCAGTTATATACAATGGCGTAACTTCAGCACTCAGACGGTCACAGTCAAGACAATCGGTCGCGGACCATCGCGTTTATAGTGCTGGCTGTGCTGTTGCGGCACAGGCTGGACTGAGCTACTGTTTGGCTGGACTGTCCAGCCAAACTGAGCGTATATCTACTGTATATGAAAATAAAATAAATATATGGAAGTGAGTCAAATCCATGAATCAGTGAAATGAAAGCTATTGTACTGCAGTTAGATGGTGTGTGATGTCCTAGGTGTTGCATTACTCTCCCAGTGGCAACTACAGAGGAGGTGTGGTGTGAACACGCGTCTTAAACATGTGCATCCCTCTAATCACAGCGTGAGACATTGTGCATAATGAGTTACCCAATAGCTGACCATAATGTACAATAGTCCACAACAAAAAACAACCTGCTCGCATTGGAACGTGAAGTGCTGCATTAGATGATTGCGAAAGAGCATAATTTCCCAAATTACTGCCAAGGGCTTACTCCGTATGAGAATAAATGAATTAATTTGTGAATCAGAATTAGTATCATGTATGTGTACAGTACAGACAATTACTTAAATGAGTCATGGTAGCATTCACAAAAAAGTACATAGATAGATAGATAGAAAATAGGACACAAGGGACAATAGGTAATACTAACAATAATAAAACATGCATGCTTGCACACACACCTTCCTTTTCTCTATCCTGCAATTAACCAGCATGGCTACCATTTTATTTAGTATTTTCTAAGATGACAGAGAAGCACATGGCAGCCCATGCTACAGGAGTCACAGCAGCCCTTTAATACAAGTCTCAAAGTGATGCGCAGAGAAGAGATACGTCTCTCAGCAGACGTCTGTAACCAGGGAACTCTTCCTGGTTTTACAATAGAGCCACAATAGACCCAGCCAGGTGTGAGTCAAAGTCAGCTGCTGGTTTCTAAGAGGACAAAGCCGTCATTTATTCATTGGTTCCACAGGTTATCTCTCAGGCAGCTAAACCGCACATGAAATTTAAAAAATAAATCTAGGTGTATGCCCCATTTCTTTTCTTTCATTAAGCTGAAAACATTTCTATCAAAGGTGCTTTAAAAAAGGTGTGGAAGTGTCTTTGGTCGTTCATTATTCTCAAAGTTATTTTTTATAATTCTCGGACTTAGAATGGATTTCCTCGTGTAACCTTGATCTTAAAAATCATTAGCGAGACAGAAAATATGTGTGAAAGTGTGTAAGTGTGAAACCTCGGCAGTATCAAAGGGTATAGCAGAGTGTTGAAGTCTGAACCTAGCCAATAAAAACTGGGTATAGTGGACTTTCTTGAGAAGCATACTTTGGTTGGGATTGCTTCCCTCGCGAAAGGTATTTCATCTCTATGAATAACTGTTGGGAGACGAAAAGAAGAAAATAATAGAACTATAAACCATGATTCCTATTTCATGTTTTGCTCTCTGCGGGTGACCGTGTGGGATTTAGTATCATGTCTTCTCATTCAGAAGGATCCTTGGGCTATTCTCTTGATTTCAGTTCCCTCCGAAATAACATTTGAAGTGTTCCCGAGCTTAAACCAATAAACCAATACTACAGCTGCGGTTTCCAAATGTACCTCTATTCACATAATAGATAGACATATAATGTTGATGACATCATCACGTGCCATAGATCAATAGGAAAATGATGCAGAGAGAACTGCAGGTTACATAATAACCACTGTTGGAATATGTATCTGGGCAGGGCGAGAGATTTTCTCTCAATGCAATATAACTAAGTTGTCCATGTCTAGTGGGAAATGTGACTTGTCATATATTTCAATGACTGCTCAAACGTGGGTTGAACATGGCTTTATTATTATTATTATTATAGGAAACACTTTTATCCAAAAAGATTTACAATGAATTCAGACACAGGTTGTTGTGGAGCAGGTAGTTTGTGGACAGTGGGACTTGAACCCAGTACCTTTCGGCTTAGCCGCTACAATATCCTTTTCTTTAATACTAGGCACCTGGCCCGTGTTTTGTATGGAAAAGTGTCGTCATGGTACCTACCTACTTTCCCTGTCATGTCTGCTTTGCGTAATTCTGTTGATCATATAATATTGATCATTTAGTATTCACAGCATTCAGTATTCACACTGATCACAGAACACGTGAAAAACATGGTTCAATGGTACAGCTCACAATTTCTCATTATTTTTACATCAAATAGCAAATCATTCTCTGTTGCTCAACCATATTGTAGAAAACGGTAAAGGACCGATAATACAAACTATACAATAATTATGAAATAGTAAAACAGAATAATTAATGACAAAACATAACTCATAACATATTAATATGATATGGAAAAAGTTGATTCATGTGTAACCTTGAAACAATCAAAAGCCCATCCTCATTACATAACACAAAGGGTCTCATACATTCCTAATGAAATAGATAGCATTGTTTAGCATGCTAGGATTATCAAAAGAATATCAAAAAACATTAAAATGTCTTTCTTCTGTCGTGGCAATCCTCATGTGGATGATTAAAAAGCATATGTCACCATTGCACCAAAGCGAAAAATAATACAGAGGGGGAAAAAATGAAATAAATAAGTGGCACAGAGCGAGAGAGGACGCTCCACATGAGTCCGGAGGGATCCATTAGAGAATGTTTTCTTCTTGAATTGAGGTGAGGTGCGTTGATCTCTGTCGAAGCTGCCGCCACCGTAGCCACAGCCATAGCCGGTAGCGCCGTGCGTCTGTGACCGTCTCATTTCCTACATTATCTCCCAATTAAATCTGCATGGAGTGCCGCCCTGCCCTGCCTCCCGGTCGCCGGGGTTGCTCTTACCTCCCGGCAGCTCCTCACACGGGGCTTCAAATATGGCCTTTAAAAAAAAATCAATCAATCTACATTGAGAGACAAAAAGGACCGTTGAGGAGGGGTGGTTGCTAAGGTGATGTGTCACGGGGGTTCGGGTTCACAGCTGGTTAACTATGTGTCAAGATGGATTAGAGGCATTGGGTGCGCTCCAACAGGTGAACCCTGCTATGCAGTTAGACCACTTGTTATCGACACAGTGTGAGAGCTGACCACAGGGAAATGTGTCCGTTGAAATTTGAGTCATTGTATTTCCTCACCAAATCATTATGATAATTCGTGCCAAGTCATTGCTTTGTTTACCATTATGATGATTTGTGTCGAATCATTGCTATATTCACCATTATTACAAAAAATGGATTATGGTTAAACAGTGATTCATGAGCATGTAATCAAACAAATATTTTACAGGTTTAGCATATGTTTACCACTCTATTTCCAAATGTATTAACAAGAGAATGTCATTAAAGGTTTTTATTTTGTTCTGTTTGTGGATCCTGATCACTGCCCAATGAAAGGTGCTGAGTGAGCGAAGGGTTCGTATTTTAGCATTCAAAGCATCACTGAAGTAAGGAAACCCAGGGGGTCTCTCACTATTTGCTGGACACAGCTTACTTACTGCCAAGGTTAAAGGTCTTTTGCGGTGTATAAATACTCAAGACTATGAACTATAAGGGTTTCGTAGGGCGGCAACAGTAATACCAGATTTATAAAAAGACGATTAGAAGCTGATTATAGTTTGCACCATAGGTCCTGAAGACTTAGCTACACCAACCCAAACTAAGTAGTCTAGATTAGACTGAATGGTCAGCTGTAAAAAATAGTGAAGACATTCATGAGATGAAGTGTGGGGTAATTGAAAGCATATATTTGAGGGTGAAGTGCTCTTCTTTGTCAATGGTTTGTGGTATTTACTATTGAATTTACTGCAGCTAATTTACCGCAGCTCAGTTCATGAAGGTCAACAACAAATGAAACAGGGCAGAACAGATTTTTTAATATAGTTAGTATAGTAGCTTGTGAGAGCATACTCCAACCTGTTCCCTCCCACTCTCACTCACATCATAAAAAGGCATGGGGGGGGGGGGGGTTTCCCCCCCCCCCCCCAACAGGACTAGACTAAATTGAAATAATCAGATGGTCCTTTTAAGATTTTTTTCCCCCATCTAAACCATTTTCACCTGCTTTATGCAATATTATAATGAGGACAGAAGGTTATTTGAAATGAGTTTGGTAATCAGGCAGACACAAATGCACACTCTTGTACTCTCTCTCACACATACACACACGCACAGACACACACACACACACACACACACAATGATATACAACTACTTACAACTAACACGTTTTTTGGAAGTCTGCCACTTTGCTGTTCTAAACAATGCTCTCTCCAACAGCTTTTTGGAAACAATACTTGTGGAGTTGATTGCCGTTGGTCCAGCCGCTTGAAGAAGCACCTAGAAGCATATTCTGACTTCAGTAAAACAGGAGGACACTGAATTCAAAGGATAGTGAAGTCAGCTCAGCTTGTGAGGGGAAACAAATATATAATTTGCCTAAACAAGCATATTGAAGTTGCAAAGACCTAACATAATGAAAACGAAAGAAGAAGCTCTTTTTTGTTTGTCTGTGTATTCGACGACCGCAGACATCTTCAGGACTAAAATATGAGGGTAAGCGAAGAGCCTTTCTCTCAAGAATGACTGTATTCAGAAATATGAGAATGTGAAAGGGAGTGGAGGATTGCAATTGCTTTGGGTTGTAAAGTGGAACCCTTAGCTGCCAAGTGATGGCTAATGCACTGTGCTGTTGTTGCAGCAGAGGCGAGCAATGCCTGCCTGTGTTATTCTGTGTTATTCTGTGTTATTCTGTGGTATTCTGTGGTATTCTATGTTCGCCGGCCCTCCGGCTAATAGAGACTTCACGTGAATTGGGGGGAACAGAGAAGAGGTAGAGAAGAGAGAACCAGAAAGGTCAGGTGCACCGGTTGACAAAGAGGGAGCATCTAGCTATGGAGAAAGAGAGGTTTGATACTTAAACAGAGAGAGAGAGAGGTGTAGCGAGAATGAGAGAGTGGTGGAGAGAAAGAGAGATAGAAAGAGAGAGAAAGAGCGATAGAGGGGTGAGAAAAGAGACACTGAAAGATGTCAAAATGAGAGGGATGGAAGTCACGGGACAGATTTGTCACACAGCAATTATCTATAACTTAACACATTCAACCCGGATGATGACACTAGCGACCCTGTGTCCACGTCATGTGACTGTAAAGTTTCTGTCTGCGAAAAACTAAATGGCTGACATTCCTTTTATTCTCAGTGGAAAATGATATATTTTAGTTGATAGATAGTTTCGGCATTAAAATGCATTTGATAACATTTCTAGCAAGAAATGTGCATTTTATTTTCATAATCATTGTTCAGTGAATGTATATGATGTTTAGTTTGTTAGTCAATGCAACGTTTTCTATCGTTGCTATGGTGGTTGCTATGGACAGTGCTATCGCTGAAACCACGTAGCTTGCATGTTGTTTGAATCATTGTCTTTGCGTTGTGTAGTTATCTGAGCTTTTATCGTCGCATCTCCATAATAGTTTGTGGGTTTTACAAATATTTAACCAATGAAAAGTATTAAAAAGTGCTTGGGACTAAACCTTGTAACGCCATTGGATCAAAACCTCATAGCCCCACCCGCCTCCATACACAGCAGTAGTAGGCAGCTGTTTGGAGACCGTCTCTGATTGTTTGCAATGCAAGAGCTGCAATGCAAGGCTAAATAAAGAACTGGTTGTTTGAGTAAGTACAGCGTTTTCTTTACTCAAGAAACACTAAGTCTATAAAGGCAAATGTTTTATGTGGGAGCGGAGAAGAGTGCAGGCAAACCCACGGTAGGAGTGTTTAGTATAGCACTTAATCTTTTATAACAAGAGATTTTGGCCAAATGTATTCAACAAATTGAGTGCACACATAGCTTCAATAAACTTTGTAACCTATAAGTTGATGCGATGCACTTACTGCCTCGGGGTGAGACATCACGAGATGGAGGATTTGACGATGCTTTGTGAGTCACTTCCTGTACGGCTATAGCCGCCAAAATGCATCATCTTGTATGTCCTTGGGGCCCTCTTTCATATAAAAGAGACACCAGGTCTCTAGCTCGCTCCCAAGTGTCCTTGACTCCTAGGTCGCCTGCTAATTACATCACTTCCTGTAGGGCTACGACCCCCGTGTTGATAGTTTTAGTAGTCTTTCGGATTATTGATTGTGTTTACGCTTCAAAAACCTTAAAAGCGGTATTATCATTTGTCATGATTATTTTGTTAAACAAAATGTATGTACAGTGTAACATTAACCTTTGGAATTGACTTTTTGGCAAAGCAATGACGAACATAACTTCCAGGTTCCCCCACAAAAACACACGTTTTACTGGAGGGTGACACATTGCTACCGCAGCAGGGCGCCTAGTCTGTCGGAAATCCAAAGAACAAGAAATAAGTCATCCCTGGGGCACTCTGAAATCTACGTTTTTAGTGAAAGAACATCATCAGTTACATGAAATAACAAATAACATACCAGCTCAGATAACTACACAACAACAAGCTACATGGTTTCAGCGACAGCCGTGTCCATAGCAACCACCATAGCAACGATAGAAAACGTTGCATTAACTAACAAACTGTCATATACATTCACTGAATGAAGATTATGAAAATAAAATGCACAATGTTATCAAAATGGATTTTAAATGTCTTAAAATTTTAATATTGCATTTTCCATTGAGAATAAAATGAATCTCAGCCATTTTGTTTTTGCAGACAGAAACTTGACAGTCATGTGGATGCAAGGTCACTAGCACTCATTTTAACCAGGTTAATACAAACCTGTGCATTTCACAATTAAGCGAGACTACACTGGTACGTAAACCAAAGTTCACCTAGTCAGCATAGCAATTGAACATACCGATCATAATGTGGGGGGGGAAAAAAACATACAAAGCCAGTACAGCTAGGAGTGGGGGGAGGTGGGATGGGCGGTTGTCATCCATTCGTTAAAGGCAAAGCATGGAACATGGTGTTCAGATCCATGCATGTAAACTGCGTGTTCTTCTGGGCAGCACAGCATGCTCAGTCCCGTCACAATGGCGCTTGTTGAAAAATAAAAATTCCAAGGATGTCTTGTATCTCAAATATGCAAATGAGGATCTCTGGTGATGCTGCTATTTTCCGTTAAATTGGCTTTGCGCCGCACACACACACACACACCCAAATGACAACACTGCCTATGCGACATGCATTTGATTGCATCTTTTTCTTTTCTTTTCCTACAACAGGGACGCCCGTCTTCTATTGACTCAACTGTAATCATATTACACACAATCTAGTAAGTCGTTTGACCTTCATTGTAATAATAATGGGGGAGTAGGCTTTAATGTAATGTAATCTTCAATATAATTACATCACCTTATCATGCTATACAACACAAAGGGGGGTTGTGATATCACCTGCTATGACTACAAAATATAGGCCTATTTAGAAAACAAGAAGAAAAGTAGCCGACAGTGCATGCAATGGCCTTAAGCCATATACAGAATATGCTGAATATGTATTTTTTATACTTCTGAAATCTGCTCACTAAAAGTATTTGGAATATTCATATAATTATGTATAAAATAAGACCCTAATCCCTGTGTTTATTTACATCTTTCAGCCCACGCCGGAAAGACTTCCAGTTGGTAAAACTAATGGAAATGCATGCGGGATTTCAGCGGAGCCTCCAATCCATTTTAATCCTGAAGGCAATTACGGAGCGGGGTTTTAGGGTCAGTAGTGCCGTTGATTGATGGGAAGAAAAAGTCACTTTAACAAACCACCATGAACTTCACCCACCTGGCTGCAGCAGGGGAAGGCGAGCTATGCGGCGCACCCAGGCAGAGCGTTAATGTTTTTTTTAATGCATTCAGTGATAACTCGGGTGAAAGAATACAAAATGGAAAATTGATAGGCTCAATGTGTCGATAACCCTGAGGCCCCATGAATGATGAATTAATTCCTTAATTTACATGGATCACTTGGTGGGGGGTTTTTTTAGCAGAAGGACATCACGGTAGTTTGCCTAGCAGCAATCGCAACGAAGCGGAACTCTTGTCATTTTAAAACACGGTTTGCGATCATTGATCACTGACATTTTTTTTTTTCATTGGCTGAAGAGACCGGATTGTTTGTGGGAAGAATCGTTGGCCCTGTTTTCTTCCTTCTCCCTTTTAAGAGCCTTCCTCTGTATCCTAGCAACAGGACTCACTTGCCCCATTCTGTGTGTGTGTGTGTGTGTGTGTGCATGTGTGCGCGCGTGCGTGCCTGTGTGTGTGTGCGTGTGTGTGCGCATGCATGCATATGTGCGTGTGCGTTTTGTGCTGGGGAGCAAGGGTGAGAGCAGAGGTCAGACGCTCTCCTCCGACTGTCTCCCCACACCAGTCACGTCCAGCCCTTTAGGGAAAACATGTCCGCTTGTATTTAGACGACAACAACATTTTACTGCTTGCAATATCATTATATCAGCAATAGTTCAGCTCCAACTCAAGTGTCAGAAAAACTTGCCTTTTCTAAATATCAATAACTCCGTACCCTATATCTTTCACAGGGGAAATAACATTACCATCTCCACATTTTCAGATGATGCAGTGTACTTAGGTCCTAGAGGAGAATGAGATGCTGCAAGTGATCAGAGATTATGTACAATGT
Source organism: Melanonus zugmayeri (assembly GCA_900302345.1). Lineage (NCBI taxonomy): Eukaryota > Metazoa > Chordata > Actinopteri > Gadiformes > Melanonidae > Melanonus > Melanonus zugmayeri. The sequence continues at coordinate 20,523 of OMKN01079324.1, forward strand.
ATTCACAGAAAACTGCAAGTAAACTTTCCTCAGTAAAAGAAAATACTTGACAGAAAATAGATTTTTCTTTGTCTTGAGCTGTCTTGGCTCACTTCCATATTGTCAATAAGCCATATCTCCTATACTTCCTGCAAATAGTAATTAAAAGATGTTCATGTTGTTCTTCAACATGAAACATTTGTCGCAGAGAGATACTTCACTGTGCTTCACATACCAGGTCAATGCCTTGGCTTTTGGTTAGTCTCAGACTTTAGATAATATCTAAAGTCTGATGGCAGACAAGCTCAAATCTGGGTGAACGGGGCGTTTCACTTTCTTTCGCTTTATATTTGTTTCTACCAATCATGTTGCTGGAGGTGGGAATCTGTATGCACGTAATTGATGAACACAAACTCAGCCGGCAGCAGTAAACTGTAAAAAAGTGACTGTAAAGGTTTCAAATCAATACCGTGTAGACTGGCCACTGTAGAAATACACGTATTAAAATCCCCTTCTGAAAGCTTCATCCACTTGCACGAATGACTTTTCAAATATCTCTGTATGAAACAGGAACCAGGGCATAACTCCGCCCCTTGAGTTTTTGGTTTCTGGCCCAGGCTCTGTGCCGTCTCCCCCCAGAAGTTCTGCTATAACATAGTGGGACTGCTGGATCCGAGATTAGCTTTTGGTTAACCCTGTATCTGCAGAACCAACACAGTCTGTATAATCTACACTGGTCCACAGGAATCTAAGAGATTGTAGTTTGAGTTACAAATGAAAATAGAAAGAGATGATCAAAACAGACTTCAAAACCAACATAGCCTTCATGGTGAACCTGATGACCCGTTCCTAAGAAGATTTTGCACCAGCATACCATCAGACCAGGAGATCAACAGGGTGCCCTGCTGCCACTCACTGAGCATAAAGCCTCTGTGATCTCCTTGGATGACTCACCCCAGATACTCTCAGACGTTTTTCTATTCAAAATTATCTCTGCCTCTCTACAAGTCTGAAGCCTGAAATCTTCAAATCATCAAATCTGTTTTACAGAGTCAAATATGCTTCAAAGAAATGAAAGAACAGGACCAAGTTTTTGCAACTTTTACTACTACTACTACTACTGTTAATTGAATTAGTAACAGCCTCTGATGGAAGGGTTTTATTGTATGTACAACCCAATAATGATGTCTCAATCTCCTCTTGGATGGGTTTGTTCTAGCAGTAGAAATACCCTCTCAGCCAGGTAGCCTCTTGGTTGCAATCCACTACCAGCAAGCAGCTCTGGTAGTGATTCACCTCTGCCGGGCCAGGATTGTTCCCTCGGCTCTAGACCTCTCCTTGTAGAGGACCAGCAAACACGACACACAGACCTTCATGTGCTGTACTGCTGCCCTGAGTTACCAATCCAGAGACTGGGTGGAAACCCTCAGCGTGAACCCAAAGAGGTTGTTTAAATGTGGGGCTGGTTGAAAGTGGAAAAAAAACTTCAACTTGAGTTACTTTTGGTATTTCGGATTTAGCTATTAGCGATTTAGCAGTGAGCAGGGACCCTACACTACATTTATATTAGCATTTATTTTAAAGGATAACTTCGGGATTTTTCAACCCTCATTTTCCCATCATTTAGGGGCTAACTGACTAATGTGGACAACAATTGTTGACATTGGTCCAGTATTGAGCAAGAACGCAGCCGCGCGAGAATTATTTGGTTGACGGTGGGGGGGCCCAACACGATCGCACATTCTGCGTATAGGGCACAGAAATTGGCGCATTTAGCTGTGAAGTGCTGCACAAGTGGGAGTGCCTGTGAGCAGTCAATATACAGGACAAGAGCGGCCCAGAGAACGGTGGAACCACCATTCGTTAGTTACGTAACCACCGTTCTTACCGTTCTTACATTCTACGACACAATAACAAACAGACCGGTAAAAAAAAAGTTGTATTTCTCTATAGGGATCATTTCCATAATGTTGTCAAACACAATCTGAGCCTGTCAGTGGCAAAAACAAGCACTTTTAGACACGTCCATTTATGGTGGCTATTGCCCCGGTGGGTTACAATGGAGACGTTTCGCGGCTTTATTGTCCACATTAGTCAGTTAGAAAATGAGGCCCAGGTTGAAAAATCCCGAAGTCATCCTTTCACTTGTCTAGATAGATTGCCTATTATAGGGCTTGTTGAGGCTTGTTGGGCTTGATACTCGGCCATATTGAGAGGACTCAAGAGAGTTGTAGTACTGTAAAATCTTATACCAACGTAAATATACTGTAACCTAGGCTAGACTTTGTTTTGCCACGTCTCACACGAGAAACGCTGTGGCAGTTTCAAACACAACAATGTCTTCCCATAATGACGATGAATCACAATTAATTACTAAACAATGACCAAAAGACTACATTCCAATGCTCATTGCGATGTGACGTCGCGATGTACAAGCCCTATTGATTGTACTTTAAATGTCTTTAAAATGTACAACGTTTTGAAGGGTGTTATATAAATAAAATCGCCGTGCCTTTCATTGGCTGAGTATTTAATTGATTAGCTTCACTATTTTCTATAAATAACCGCCTTATCGAAAAGGCACTAATCAATAATACGGCGTAACAAAATGCTATTATTATTCTATTATTTTGAATTGTCATGGTGTTGTGTTCTAAAAGCAAAGGGCTAATATTGCGTTCTCTATAGCGCGACTGTCAAAGGAGTTTTCAAATTATACAATTTTCACATTGCCGACCATGCGTGACTCACGCAGGTGATAACCTCTCCTAAGACGTCTATCTGTGTTTATAGCTGCTGGAGGATTTGCATTTTCAAAACACTTGGTAGTCCTTCCCCCCCCCCTCCTCTCTCTTCCACTTATTATTTTCTGTCAGAAGATAGCTGCTATTAGTGGAATGAAGGAAGGCGTAATCAAAATAAACAGACTAGACAATTAGCAAAACACACGCGCGCAGACATGTAGGCCTACGCCAAAACCACAGCGGTTGTTGTGCAGCATTTCTGTAGTACTTCTGAAGTTGAAGTACCCTACTGCTACTGTGAGGTTCAGCGGCGTTGACTGGCGGATTGACTCATTCCTGCATTAATCCATTCCTCCATCCATTCATTATTTCATTCATTCATTCATTCATGACAACAAATACATGAATGAAACACAGCTTGAACATCATGAATATACTGTATATAACTCACTCCACTATTCATTACTTTTTCTAATTGGTGACTAATGAGCATCACAGTGTTAATGGCTGAGTATTTACACACCAATGCATCTCCTGCCACATGTAGTTTGCAAATGGTCAATTGGAGCTCGCTTGATTGCTTTTTGCAGCGGTGGTAATATTACAGTGATTGATAGAAGAGAAATTAGCTGTTTCAGATGTTCAAATGGGATGTGTCAGCTGAGCCAACCTTTTTAACGCAACAAAGAAAGATAATAGACAATAGAACAGGCGCACGAGGGCCGGCGTCCACCGCCGTGACCGCTGGTCTGCGCTGTCGCCGGCCGTCGACTAGTCAAGAGCGACGCGAGGCCATTTGGAGATATAGCAGAAGCACGTTGTCTATCGCATAACCGCATCCAAATGAAACATCAGACAACACATGTTAACGTTAGCGCTAGCAATCTGCAAGCCGCCACGAGGCATGAGCGACGGCTAATTATGAGAAACTATTAAAACAGCTATTTCATTATGCTGGAAAATCTGGAAGATAATCAGTGTTGCGCAACCCCTAGTGCGCATTGCTTTGCACATCTACGAAAAATAAAGTAAGACCCAAATATTTGGCCGACATTTGTGAGACGGAGGCCTGGATTGTAAGCCTATTAGCCTACTATTATTATGTAGTAAAAATAGAAGCACACATTTTCAATCAGTACACACCTGCTCCAGCATGGTTGGTGTTCTGAATAACTCGCCAGAATAGATTTAACAGCCTCTGTATCACTGTATCACACGCCTTTGAATAGATTCCCAGTGTTACAGAAGCATCACGAATATCTAGAATCTAGTCAATTCTTTACACTAGTTTTGATCTCACCCCCCACCACTTACACACATTATATTGACTAAACCAGTACCACACAGCTACTGTTTTTTAAAACAGAACAGGAAATCTAATAATGTACTCCTAGCTCCAAACTTATTGTTCTTCCCCAAACACATAAATCAGCTTGTGCCACAGCTGGTTATATAAAGCTGGTTGTATACGGCTATTAGGCTGTTTTAAAGAAATAAGTGCAAGGAACAGCTCTCAGTACCTTGCCAGAAAAAAACGAAACAGAAAAACATCCTTTCTCGTGGCCTTGGGAGAAATAATTCAGAAAGAGGAATTGTTTTTGGAAATGCATTCAAAATAATCACATCACCAAGAGTATTGTTTTTACCTTGGTGACTAATTAATTTGCGAGAGAAGGGAAAGAATGTGAATTGTCATTAAGGAGAACCAGCTGAGGAGCCCACACAGGCAGATGTTGGCCCCAGGCAAAGTGATCTACGAGGAGATCCCTGCTTCCTCCGCTACCCTACCATGACCGGTGTGTTACGAGCTATGGCTAAAAATAGATCTTATGTTCTGCGACGGGTGCAAATTGGATGAGCATGGCCACGGAATACAAAGATGCAAAACCGAGCAAACAAGGCAAGTAATCCGGTTAACTGTAGAAAACAAAAAGATAGCCTAATAATAATAACATTGATGATCCAGCCCTTCTGGACAGTAAAATGTTAAATATAGCTATGTTTCATTTCTGTGTTGCTCCAGATTGCTCTTTCTATCTCTATCTCTATTTAACTCTCTATTTCTCTATCTCTCTATCATCTATCTTCCTCTCTCTCTCTCTCTCGCTTTATCTTGTTCTTTATATATAGTAAGTGTATACATATGCATTGCATATGCATAATTAGACAGATAGACCCGAGTGTGTATGGAATTTAATTGTACCACTGCATATGCTATTTATATGTATATCTATATATAACTACTGTGTATGGCATTTCATTGCACTATATCCCATATCTGCTCTATTTATTTCATAGCAGTGGCCTATATAGTCTGCCGGGTGCGTGTCCCGTTTCCCTAATAACAAAAGACGTGGGTAGAGAAAAGGCTTCCACTCTTCCTCTGTGGTGTGGCTGAATAATGGTGCGGCGCTCTCGCCGCTGCAGCGCTCCCTTGGGGATTATGTTTCAACAGTAACCTGCCAGAGTAAAGGTTGTGGCAGTAATTAAAACCAAATATTTAAGAGCTGGCCCATAGTCCCCGGGTTGGAATTTCAGATCAATGCGCCGGTTGAACGCGAGGGGCCGTGTCGCCTGCCCGGGGGCGCTCGGCGCGGTCCGTAGAGAAAGTCAAACAGATTAAAGTCTGTCCGACCGCTAAATCACTCGGCTGTTGTTGAGATCTGCATACTCTCGATAACAGTACGGGTGGCTTGTGGTATTTAAATTGCGATGAGGAGGATGAGGATGATGAGTTGTGTGCCGTTTACAACGCTGTCATGGAAAAAATGGCGTGTTTCATTGTCACCTCATCATACCAGTAGGCAGAGTGAAAGGGCTTTGTTTTATTTTCCTGGGTAGGTGAATTCACGGTTTGGTGAATGAACATTGTGAGTTGTCCTTGAAAAACAAGAGTCAGAAGGACACAGAAGAGACAATCCACAGTTTCCAATCCCTAACAACTCTAGCCGCCCTCCTCCTTGCTTCAGTTAAATCTCAGTAACAAAGAATAAAAAATAAAGAAACGAAAGAAAATCATATGTCTCAGAAAAATCAGTGAACAGCAGCCTCTCCCTCGCTGTGGTTACTACCACCCCAAGGCAAAGTGAGATGGAAGATACGATCTTATGAAGATCCATCACGCCCTCCTTCCAAGATTCACCCCCCAGGCTGGAGATTAAGGTTCTCTACAAACTAAAAATAACTTATTCTACCCGATCATCTATGCCAACTCCTATTTCCACCGGAATGAAGCAAAGTGCACAGAGTACCACAACACTTGGCTTGCTTTAGCTATTAGTGATTGAATGATACCACCTACATTGCTGATCCAATACAGATAGCACAACCTTCGCTAATATACTGATACCATATCGTCTGTGTGAGCGATTCCGGTTGCTATTTGTATGGATGCACTTTGCCTATAACAGCAAACAATGTTTTAACGTGCTGTCGTGTGATAAGCTATTACTTCTCTCTGTGTATGAGCTATAAGCATTAAAAGCGGTGTTTCTATTCTTCCGATATCTGAACCGGTGCGCTTGGCCGATATCGGAAATGATATAACGATATAACAATGAAGATTATTGGACATTAGGTAACATTACTTTGATAAATGTATGACCTTCATGCGCTTCATGACATTCATTACAGCTAACAATTTAGCTTGTTAGGTGTAATGACTTTTTTAAATTGATTTATTGATCCTTCTTCATTTTTATGAATTATATGTACTTTATGAGCAGGATAGGGACTATTATTTGTATGTGTAATATACATATACAAATAATATATATATATATATGTATATATATATGCATTGTTTTATATGGTTTTTTAAATTGGTTATGTTTGAAATGAAAGATAGTGTGAATGCTGTCTGGGCAGATGGGTACAAATGCTTCCCTGTTTGTTTGTCCTAATTCATTAACTAATCCTAATTCATAATTCATGATTTAAAATAATCATTTCCCATTTAGCGGTGCGAATCTTTTAATATTTGTAAACCCGATTAACTGTTTTGTTTTATACATATACACACCGCCTTTAATCGACGCATTAGGAGTGTTTTTTTGTGGGTCTTTGGCACGATTGCGCGTCTCCTAGTGGTTGAGGAATCATTATCCCCCCGCGGTGTGAGAATTAGACGGCATGAAAGGCTGCGAAGGCACACCGTGCTCTACATATCGGCTTTGGATCCAAACACTCCAATAATTGGACTCTATCACATGTATCCTTTGATGTTTCTCCCTGTCTCCGTAATCACAGAGCCCTGCCCACCAACCCAGCACAAATGTTGATGGTGTCAGAGAGGGAAAACAACCAACAGAGTTTTGTTTTTGCGGTGTTGTTAAACCTCTACCGCACACCGCTGCGCACTAATATCTTAACAACGCAAGACTTTTTCTCCTTTTTTTTTGGTTTTGTTCGAGAAATCCCAAAATACCAAACCTTGAGCTGTGATACTGTGACTTTGCCGAGCATTTGGTCACATCTTTTTTATTCAAGGTTTGACTTTGAATGTCTCTTTTTGCAGTTTTACTTTTCATTCTCACATTTGGTCTGTTTTACAAGTCTTACTCCTTTCAATGTTTGACTCTTTGTCTTTGTTGTGTTGTATTGCCATATCATCTGCTTTACTCACCCTGTTAAGCACTTTGTAACACAGGTTTAAACCGGTGCTATATAAATAAAGATTAGTATTATCTCCTACACCCGTGAGCTATATGACCTTAGGAAATGTCAGATGGTGGCAGGGTTTTTAGCAAAACACAGGTGCAACTTACCTTGGAGATATGGATGGAGCAGGAACGAGAGGGGGATGATGAAAGGAAAGAAACCGGGATGAAGGGGTAGTCATCAGCAGGCTGTGGCTTTACTTAACTTCCCTCAAAAACAAGCTAATCTGAGTCAAGGAAAGAGAGAGAGAGAGAGAGAGGGAGAGAGAGACAGAGCCAGAGAGAGACGACGATAGACAGAGTGAAACAGAGCGAGAGAGAGAGACAGAGACAAAGATAGACAGAGAAACAGAGAGATACAGAGAGAGAGAGAAAGATAGACAGAGACACAGAGAAACAGAGAGAGAGACAGAGATAGACAGAGAGGGAGAGAGACAGAGGGAGAGAGAGAAACAGAGAGAGAGACTCATACAGAAACAAAGAGAAATAGATGATGAGAGAGAGAGACACACACACACAGACAGAGCGAGAGAGAGAGAGAGAGACGGGGAGGGAGACTTGCAGAACAAGTCAGTGTGAGGGAGAGAGAGAGAGGGGCCCTGATAATGACAGTGTAATCGTGAGAGGAGGGTCTCCTCTCCAAGGGCGGTGCTGAAGTGCCTCAGAGACCCCCACCAGCGGGCCGGGCCAGTACTGTTCAGCACGCTGCCTTGGGATCCGGGCCTCAACAGAGAACTGGACTGGAGGACGCCGGTGGGACCCCATCTTTCGCCCGAACCAACACACACACACACACACACACACACACCACTCTCCTGTCACTTATCGTCTTTCCCTCCACCCTGTCTGCTGGGAGGACGAGGCATGGCAGACACTGCTCTGAGTTCATTAGACCAAGTGTGGTTACTGGAGAATATGTTGTTGTAGTTGTTGTCTAAACTTGCAGGTTATTTAGCTTGTTGTCTGTTTACCTCAGGGATCACTGCTGACGTCTTTAGGAAATCGCACGACAACAACGGCAACATGGTGTCACTTTGATCCAAGGCTGGGTGTGCTCCTGATTCGAGTAACATATACCTCGGAAAGGAAAAGCTGCAGAACAATTTATTCCTCACGCCTTTTAATACATACAGACAACAGCTATTTAAATAGATCCTTCCTGGTTCAGAATAAAATGTAATTAGCAAATCCGGCAGCAAAAAAGTGTTCCTTCAGTATATTACAAAATAATTATTTCATAGCAATTTTACAACCCTGGACTGATTTTGAAGGACATTAATTCATATTCTGTGCGGTGTGTTTGAATGTCATGTTAGTGAAGTTAGTGCTTTTCAAAACTTTTATTACAATTTTGACTGAAGTTCACTTTCAATCGCATATTATGATTAAGCATCTTGAAGCGCCTTTGTAGATACCGCATGTGAATCCCAATACGAAATGTAATATTACTGAGTGTATCAGCAACAGATTCAGAGCAGCTGCGACAAAATAGCTTGAAGGGAAACTATTGTACAACATATTAACAATTTAAAATCACAGACGCTTAAAGATTTAACATAACACTGAGGTAAATCCGTAGAGACCGCTTCTCCTGAACATATCAAGAGCCATTATTTTTGTGCACACAAATACTTTAGATTTAAAGTTTCTACCAACAAGTCAATCATCTAACTTTGTCTTTCTTTCTCCCAGTAGGTCGCCGCGTTACATCTGTTTTCCCGAGTATTTTCCTTAGTTAACAGGCTGACGCTGTCTGCAGTCAACGCCAGCAGTTTGATTAGCAACACCCTTTGCTTTTTGCTTTGTTTTGCTTCCCGAGCAGAATATCGGATTCCGACTCTAATACCGGGAAGAACAAAAAAGTGTACATGGTGTCTGTGTACGAATGTGTGGATTTCAAACCGCTCCGTGATAACACAAACACAAAGGATGTGTGAAACGTGAAACATTGCAGGCAAGTAGAAGTACAGCCGCTGATATCCCATATGCTGTTACACAGAGCCGGCTCTAGACATCAGGGGGCCCTGGGCGAGGTTTTCCTTGGGGCCCCTCTGTTCGTGGTTGTTGAGAG
>OMKN01079326.1:13946-27019 GCA_900302345.1 Melanonus zugmayeri
CGCGCGCAGCGACATGATCTCCATGCAGCAGCCCTTCAGCAGGATGATCTGGTCCTCACAGGGCAGCTGGGGACGGGGGGGTGGACAGGGTACGGGGGGGCACGTTAAGCAGTGGTGTAGTGGGTTACATAGTAGCTTACAGTAGGTTAACAGTGGGTTACATAGTACTCATATGGATTGATCCTGGACCAAATCTCTACTTTAAACGTTTAAAAAGCGTAGGATAAGTTGTATATATGGACTTAGATCGCCCTCTATAAGTTAAACCCATGCGTTCATTGTTCAATGGAAAGTCAACGGATTAAAGGTTTAATATCCTTGTATCCCAATCTCATAATTATATTTTAAAAGGTATGTTAGGTACAAAAGAACAGATAAGGATTGTGTTACTCGTCGTTATTAGCAGTTATTAGCAAACTGGAAAAACAAACTGGAAAGCCTGACATCATGAACATATGAACAACTCAAAGCTCAAAGTGTGTCTGCAGCTCACATGCAGACAAACGCCTGGAGGCTAAAAGCTTAGTGCAGCCAATAGAAATGCAGCTTAGTGCAGCCAATAGGAATCAAGGACTGGTGATCCCTGTGAGTTTCTGTCATTTCAGTGGTTTTTAAAAACGTAGGATAAGATGTAAAGATGGACTCAAATCGCCTCTATAAGTTCAACGCATACATTACTGGTAGTTTTGTGGCCAGTAATGGCCCCCAAATCTGATTGTAGCTAAAGCCTCCACTACACTACAGCCCCCCCGCACATGGGACAGAAAGTGTCTAATGCTAATGCTAATGTTGATGTATGTGGGGGCTAGCTCACAGGGCGTTTGGTTTTCCTTTAAAGTAAATGGTGCGTTACATAATTGACCCTTTGTTAGGTCACAGTCACAGATAATGTCAAAAGGAGGACACACGTGTATTTATAGGTACACTTGCATCATTACATTTTCGGGACTTTAAAAAACGTACCTAGTCAAACAGAAAGCGATTCAATTGTCAAGTTATTGAACATAATGAAGCTATAAGTACAATATGTTCTAACAAAGATGTTCCAATGCGGTTGGGAAAGGGTTATTGTTTTTGGGATGTATCCCCTGCCATCGGTTATGTAACCAGACACCTACTGCAATATTCATGATCACTGCACTCAGCTAGCGTACACACAATGATCATGTCTGCACACACACACACACACACACATGCACACACAGACACACACACACACATGCACACACAGACAGACAGACAGACAGACCATAACATATCAAAAGTCCTAAGAAATCCAAGTGGTGGAAAGTATTGAAAAAAAAAAAGAAATGTATGCATATCTTCTGATGTCCACACAAAGAGTTCAGTACTGTCCACAATCAACCGTGTTTTACATGAGACACAGAGTTGGATGCAGTGCAGTGCATGTGCAAAAGGAAATTCTTAACCCTTAGATGGGTCAACAATGACCCGGTGGGTTCGTTTTCTTGCAATATCTTTTTAATGACAAGTTTGTATCATTTCATTTTCATATTTACCTTTTATACGTTTTAAAGAAATTGTAGTTTTTGTATTACTACCCCAAGCTTCCATAAGTAGGTAAAAAATGACCCGCATGCATTTAATCTCATAGGAACCTTTGATTCTTCTTTGATCAACTGCAACTGTCAGGCATAAATGTACTGTGGACCACACATCCAATATCAATAGTGTCACCACTCAGCAGGCAAAACTGAATCCTTGAAATCCTCTAGCAGCCCTCTGGTCACAGTACATGGATATGGTAGACATACTTAATAATATACATACTTTGCAAGTTTCTGAGAGAGAGCTGAATGTCCCAGGAATTGGGCACTGCACCTTGAGGCAATATCAGAAATGTTTGCTTTGGTGGCAGCATCTGGGCACAATCTCCACCCAAAATCATGTTGGATCTTTGTGCAGCGGACGTGCAAGCGCCGGGGAGGAACGTCCAGATGTCTCCCGGAGATTCGGAGAGGGATTCCGTGTGGTCGGACCGAGTGATCGCCTATGGGCACGTGACACGAAGGACACACTCACAGTTCTTAACTATCTCCAAGAAAGACATCCCTTCTGCTTGTGCAGTCTCGACTGGGGGTCCATGTGCACCCTTCTGTGAACGTTGATAAGGCAAAGGCCATCGGAAACACCAACATCTTGGCTAGCATAGATGGACAGATCAAGAAGAGGGATCAGGCAATCACCATAGAGTACGAAATCCTCAGCGAAGACTGATGGCGAAGCAGTGCAGGTAGGATCCTCAACTACTTTTCAAGGGGGTCACAATTGCTGCAAAAGCTTCACCAGACCTGGCAGTCAGTCGGGTCAGTGTTCGAGTATGAGCCGTGTAGTCATCCTCCGGCTCTGTTTGACACCTCCCTGCTGCTTCCGACAGCCACAGAAACCAGTGCTAGCAGATGCCATCTGGCCTCTCCACACACCTGACCTTCCAGGAGTCACAGGCCATGTTCAGTATGTGCGGGATAGTGGATTGTTCAGCGCATCCCGCGGACACGTGGATCCACATTAAGGGCATCTGCAAGCTGTGCAGCCAGTATGTCACAAGGAGGTATGGATGGGCAGTTGTGGCGTTCGGTGGCTATCAGGGCACATCCATCAAAGACGCGACACACCGCAGGCGAGCGGGTGGGAGGACCGGAGCAACCGTAACCATGGATGAGGACACGTCTGTTACAATGAATAAAGACGAGCTCCTTGCAAACAACACAAACAAGCAGCAGTTCATCAACATGCTCAGTGGTCACCTACAGAAGGACTGTCAGACGCGCCCCACGTGATGCTGATCTCCTCATAGTGCAAAAAGCAGTGGAGTGTGCCACCGCAACAAACACTGTGCTCATTGGTACATGACGGTACACATCTGCTCATCCTGCTCATCCACCACACCAACCTCACGTGAGGTTGAAGTCACAGGACCTCTTCTTCGAACCCGAGCCGAAGAAGAGCACGAAGAAGCCACGTCTCTGGAACATCGAGGCTGTCGAGCCGCAGCCGGGTCTCGTGTGTAATCACATCCTCTGCATCCGCCCAGTAGTCGGGTGTGACACTACCTCTGCCTTTATGGCGTTGGGAAAGGAGCTCCCCTTAAGAAATTCACGTCCACAGCAGATGTTGTCAGCAGGAGAGAATGCTTTGCTGTGCCTGTACAATGGGAAGCCTGGGGAGAGACTCGACTATGACGCAAGCGTTTTTGTGAGAAAGTGGCTAGTAGCACTTCTCATGTACAGCCCCAGGCTGCCACCTACGTCAGACTGAACCGTAGATGAACTCCTTCCGCAAGAATGGGGATGGAAAGAGAGGGATGGGGGGGGGGCTTGTCCCTGTCCAAACTGACTCAGCACCAGCTCCACAGGAACTCCTACGGGGCATCAGATGCACCTGCAAGACAGACTGCAGCAGCCTGAGGTGCACATGCATGAAGCATCGACATTGACTATATACTTCTCTCCATCAGAATCTCTTCGTCTGTGTTTTAACCAACAGGACCAAACTCTCTCCGTCTGTAGCTGCCTTTGGCTCCCAATCTACAGCAGCCAATCAGCACGGGGGATGAGGTGGTGATTGAGCCCAGCTGTTTTGGGCTCAATCACCACCTCATCACTCATGCTGAAGCAACAAAAAAAAAGACAAAAGTTGGAGTGGCCGTCCAATTAGCAGCTCTGCAGCCCTGCTAACGAGGCTCATCAGTGCCTCAATGAAGTTTCACAATGGAAGGCCTGGACTTCCCAAGGAGGACACTTGGCACCGTCACCGGCGGTTTGGTAGCGGCCCATTTTAAAAACACACACTCATGACTTTGCAGCAGTGCGGCTGATGTAGGACACCGACGTACCATGACCACATCCATCCTAGGGAATGCACCGGGGGAGACGCCGGCCCCCACACAACCCCCACACTTGGCCGTGTCAGTCGGGGCACTTATCTGATTGTGGGGAGGGAAGCTGGCCAGGGCTAGACGTTCTGCTCTGCCTTAATGGGCCACCCGTATTTAAAGCCTGAGCCCTAATGATAGTGCGGGCTGCTCCAGATTTAAAGCGGAGCGGTTTCATTTCAAACTCGATGTTTAGCAGAGCGGATGACAGGCGGAGAGAGAGGGGACATAAATAACCCTGGCACACAGGCTCTCTGGCCCCCGAGTTGGACTGGGGGGGAGCGCTTCCACAAGCTTCCAAAAGCTCCAACAGCGATGGACGCTTTGAGAGGAATGTGGCGCAAACACGCGTTTTATGCAGCACACAAGTTGCACATTTCTTAGATCGAGTCATTTATTGTCCTCAAAGAGGAAATTCATTTGAACAGACAATGGGGCGCACGTTTAAACACAGTACACAAGACATAATAACACAACACAACACAACACAAGACACCTGAATACATACAGACACATTCAACAGAGATTCTGACTGGTTGCTTAACTAGGGAGAGTGAGCATTGAGTGCAAGGATGGCAGAAGGGACAAAGCTTTTGCTAAATCATACAATTGTAATTGAAGATACATATATACATACAGTACACACACCCAGGGCCTACCTCGGAGAACATGGGGAGCTTCTTGGCGAAGTCCACCACGCGGGTGATGGCGGGGGTTATGATCTTGGTGAATTCGCTGAAAGCCTCCAGGTCCACCTTGTCTCCGTCTGGCGTGGGCACCATGGGGCCCTGGCCGATGTCCTCCGGCTGGACAATCACACACACACACACACACACACACACACACACACACACACACACACAGTCAAAGTGTTTCATTTATCAAATGCACAGTATAGCACAGGGTCATTCTGGAATATGGACAGTGAAGTTCTTGCCATATTAACTACATATAAAATAAAATATAAATAAAAAGTAAGTAATTATGAATAAAAACACTGTGTGGGTGGCAGTGTTCACACCATGACTTGATAAACTATGAATACAGATTAATGTTGAAGGCTATGTTTGACTTCTGATATCCTTCAGGTATCCAACACTACTACTAATAATAGCAAAAGTAGAGCTAGCTAAATATTTCAATCAGTAAGTTTAATGATGTTAACTGTCTGATCTTAGTCAGTGGATTAAAGAAGTTTAATATCCTTATATCCCAAGCTCATAATTGTAATTAGGTACAAAAGAACATACTGATTAACAGTATGTGATCATTGGAGCAGGGGATTTCAATCACACGGATCTCAAACTGGTCATGCCCAAATTTCATCAAAATGACTTGAAAAACACATGACCAAGTCTACACCAACGCCCCAGGACCATTTAAAGCAACTCCATCTTCACATCTCGGACAGTCAGACCATACGTCCCTAACTCTGACCTCAGCTTATAGACCACAGATCTGCAGAACCAACACCAGCTCAGGACAGGACGATGTGGTCTGGAAGCCACATCAAGGCTGCTTTGAGAACACAGACTTTTGGATTTGTTTGCAGAAGGAACAGACTTGATGATGAAGAATATGCTGGATCAGTGCTAAGATACATACACTTTTGCACAGAAAAGAGGCAATAAATAATAAATAATAAAAAGGACAATAAAGGAGTTTCCGTGGATAAACAGCAATGTGAGGACATTACTCACAGAGCGGGATGCAGCTCTCAGGTCAGGTGACAGATGAGTCTACCGTGAAGCACGGGGGAAACTCAAGAGAGCCATCAGGGATCCAAAGCGCAAATACAAACCGCGTGTTGTGGATCAGTTTGATAATGACAACCCCCCGCAGCATGTGGAACGGCATCAAGGCTGACGGACTACAAAACTACCAATCTGCCGCACAGTGATGATGCCAAACTGCCTGCTGTCCTGAACTGGTTCTTTGCCCGCTTCGACACCGCCCAGAGAGGGGGGTGCTCCACTCATCGACCGACCTGCTGCCGGAGAGTCTGGTTCTACAAGACCACCGGTTGAGGACCACCCTGAAGAAATGCAATGCAAATGAATGCAAGCAAGGCGGCCGCCCCAGATGGATGGATGGAACGACCGGGTCCTGAACACCTCGAAGACACAGGAGATGGTTACTGACTTCAGGAGAACAAAAAGGAGAGAGTCCACCTCCACCTCCACATGCATGGAGAAGCAGTGGAAAGCCTAAAGTTCCTTGGAGTCAATGTGTCAAAACATACATTGACATGGACCTCCAACACCTCACACTTGGTTAAAAAAAGGCCCAACAAAGACTGAAACAGGCACAGCTTCCGCAGAAACTGCTGCTAGATGTCTCCAGGAGCACGTGGAGAGCATCCGGACTAACTGCGCTACTGTGCCGCGGTGCCAGGACCTGCCTGCATCATGTGGTGAAGGATGGAGCGCCCAGACCTGGACACTATCTATGCAGGGGCGTTTTTTGGCACATGAAACCATTGGGGGGCTGAGCCTAAAGGTAAGTAGGGGGGTCCTCCCCCTGAGAAAAATAAATACATTTATGTTCCCTAAAATCCCTATTTTAACACATTGAGATTGATCGAAGGATTAAAATCACTGAACAATTGTAGAAGTTTGCAGCTTAGTTGATGAGCCAGTAAATGACTGTTAATCCCCGCCATACAACAACCTAACATCAAGGTCACAGTAACATGTAATGATTCTCCTCATTATGTGACTTAGTCTCATCTCCTCTCACATCCTCTCTTCTCTTCTGTTCTGTTCTTTTTAAAAAGCCCCTTATGGTCACTGTACTAACCATAGACTGTAGGCTATAGCCCACTAATAGCTTAGCTAACGTGCAATAATCCACGGTAGAAGACATTGGTGGCGTGACCGCAACCAGTTTCAGTTTCGTCAGGAGAAGACATAGCGCCGGTTAAATCCGGATCGGATCGGTCTGTCGACGCAGATGTACCTACGCCAGTCGACTGAGGAAGAAGGCTATCAGCGTTATCAGGAACACCACACACCCCGGCCACGCCCTGTTTGAACCACTGCCGTCCGGCAAACGGTTCAGGACAATAAGATCCTGCACCAATAATAGACTGAGGAACAGCTTCTCTCCCTAGAGCTGTGGCTCCATCACACCCCTCCCTGCCAAACCACACAACAGATTACAGGAACACACCACACACACACACACACACACACACAGCAAGGACTGTGACACACACACACCCTCAGAGACTGCTACCACAGACACAAATTATAAACACAAAGATTTAAGATATATTTATTAACATTCTACTTCTGTAATGTGTAAATGTGTACATTTAATACATTCAATTGAACTAGTGCTTTAAAGTTGTACAAGCGTCACTGTGGAGTGTGTGTGTGTGTGTGTGGTGGGTGTCTGGTTGAAGCAGCCTCACCTGGCCCCAGTCAGGCTGATTAGACTGGGGCTGGGTGAGGCTGCACACCTGTGGTGCATTGAGTAATCAAGGCCCACAGGATAAACCAGCCATCACCACACACACTCAGGGAGAGCTCTGACATGTCAGCGTTTACCATCTGCTCTGGCTGTAACATCTTGCCAACTCTCCAATAAACTGGTTTGACAACATCTACCTGTGTTTGTGCGCCACCTGGTCGGAGCCACTGCCATATTGGCACTCATAGCAGTGGCTCCCATAGACATGTATACATAGACGCCGCCATGTTGGAGAGGCCAAGACTAGCCTGTAAAACACATACAAGTAAACAGGGGGTTTTCTGGATAAAAAGCACTGTAACGATAATATATTATCTCTATATAATATAGAGATAATATATAATATATACCAATATTTGTTGTTGTACCCAGGTGAGGCTGCTTAAACCAGCCACCAACCACACACACTCCACTTGTTAAACATTATGCTGTTATACTGCTGTTTCTTTGGTATTGCTTTTATTTATCTATTTTGTCTCATCTTACTTTACCTACATCAGGAGAAGCCATGCAAAATGTCATTGTACCCGAGTAAAATGACAATAAAGATCATTCTATTCTATTGGATTCTATTCCAAGGTATGGTCACCCTACCCACACACTGATGAACCTGGAGATACAGCCTTACGTTCAGTACAACAACTCAGAGCTCAATGCGTCTGCAACTCGGATGCAGACAGAAACGTCTGAAGGCTAAAAGCTTAGTGAACCAATAGGAATGCAGGGCTGGTGATGACTGGTCCACATGGCCTATAAGCAGAGCAACATGTCTCTCACATGCCTTCGTGCGACGGTTGCCAGGCAACTGTCATTTGACCTTTGTGTCAAGGTAACCGGCGGCGCTGGGAACCGGAGCCACGTGTGCTGGCATGTGGCTCCCATCGGCAGAGTCCTTAACGCAGGGCAGCGCGCTATTGGTCCATTGGTTTGAAGGAAAAAAGAGGGGTTTTTTGTTGTGTTTTTTTTCCCCAAAGCAATAAGGTGGCTTTCTGTCGACTATGAATTATGAATGGAGAGAGGAATGGAGATGGAGACATGTTGTAGCGTATTTTATGAGAGCCAAGTGTTATTTAAAACAGCAAAAAATGTGTGTTTTGAAGCTGCTGTTGATGGATAAATAGATGATTTTTTTGTTTCTACACATGAGCGTGAAGGCATTAAGGTGGTTGCTATAGCAACAAGGTGTTTTCAAGCTGACACGGCCGAGGTAACAAGGAGAGTGTTCAACCGGTAATGGAGGTTCACACCAAACCAAAGGAAAGACACAACCTCTCACACGAAGAACGCTGCACAAGTCTGAAGTTGTTGTATTTAAAGAAGCTGAATGGAAATATTGTTTAGATGTGAAGTGTTGACAGTGAGGAAACGCATTTAAGAAATGATCTAATAATAACACATTGGCTTGGTGCGTATTGGTGTGGCTATATGGATGCATTGATACGTTTGATTTCAGTATCATTTGACATATATTGCATGATGTGACATCGTCTCTGAGCAAGGTGCTTTCACACTTCAATCTCAGCCCATGTTTGCCTGGGCTCCCGGTCATAGTGAATAATACATTAATAATAAATCCTATTGGGAAGGAGTTAAAGAAAACAGTTTTTAGCTTTATTTTAGCATTACAACTCAACTCAAACCTTGAGTTGAGTTGGTTGTTTATTTGATACAATTGAAGTCAAGGCATTTTGAAAATGGATGACTTCAATATAAACATATTTGCATTGCCTCAAGTCATGTGTTTTTCAAACTGCACTTAAAATAATGTAATATATTCAGTATTAAAGATCAAAGAGAGACACTTTTTTGGCATTAGTTTCTTTTTGTAGAATGAAATGTACTTTAGTGATGATAATCACTTTGTATTTATCTCATTTTAAGATAAAACACCTAGTGTCTGGTCCAACCGTCTGCATGTCGTCAGCCAGACAAGAGTCATCCAACAATGACAACCCTTCAGAAACCACCGGAGCGGAAAGAAAACGCCCAGGGCCTTCTCTTCCCTCTTCACGTCATTTAGATTGGATTATATTGATGAGATTGCAGAGGAGGTAATTGACGGAGTACAGCAGGGAGCGTGCAAATTACCCCTTGGCTGCCAAGGTCAGCGTAACGGCGTTTCACTGTGTGGCACCAACCCTGCTCTCAGGTTGACATCCATTCAAATGAGAGTGCTTCTAGATCCTCCCCGGGCCCTTAACCCTTCACCTCTCTGAATATGCAGCAGCCGTCGCCTGTCTTCCTTCTTAATGGTGGAGCGATCGCGTACGCTTCATGCCAAATGTAAACGAGCAGATCTTTAATCCTAGTTGGACACCACACACACACACACACACACACACACATCGTCTCAGTTCTTCTCTCCATTCTCTCCAATCCTGAAATGAGCTGTTAGCTCGTCTCCTTTCACCTAACCTTCGCAAATGCTCCTCGCTTCCTTCCTTGCATACATGCGTGAGGATGAAGAGATGTACAGATATATTGTGAGAGGAGCGGAGGAAGAGACGAGAGGAAAGTGCAGAATCGTTTACCAGGAACTTGCGCTTCTGCTTCCAGCTGGAGCCCTGGGCGTTGGTGTGGCGGTGGGCCTCGGTCACCATGCGGATCAGGTCCCACTCGGCGCCGCTGGGCTCGGGCCGCATCTGCAGCGTCTTCACCATCTCCTCCTTCTTCCTCTTCTCCCGGTTGGCCTCGATCAGCCGCCGCTTGGCCACGCGCTTGGAGTCGTCCAGCACCACTTTGGAGGGGAAACAAAGAGAGCGGGTTCAACAATAAAATGATGGGTATAGAAAAAAAGTGTATTATGAAATGGAAATGGCTATGGAAACTTGAGGGTCCACCAGTTGAAAATGTAACCCAGATGTAACACAGCAGGGGAGAGTTTGTTGTGTTTAAATGAATGATTCAACACAACGAGTACCAAATGTTGCTTTGGTTTAATGTTCAAATGCTGACAATTACAACTTTGTGAGTGAGGGCCAGTGAACATGGTCTTGGGGCCAGTATGCTTCAGACGCACTGGCCCAGTTGGGCTCGTGGCAAAAACCTGTTGAACCCTGAGTTGCTGCCTGGGAGACTTGAAACATGAGCCACCTGAGGTTGACACGAGATAAGATCAGATGTGGGTGTTCTCTTCCTGAATGCTATGAACAATTTAATTCAGCATACTTAGCCTTTTGAGCATTCTGGGGCTTTGTGGCCCACAAAAATGTTTCAGAAAACAACAAACCATTTTAAAAAGTGTAATTGTCATCTTAAGTTTCTACATGTAGTCTCGTCACTCATTTGTAAGAAGTGAACTCGCTTGCACTCTTGTGATGCTAGTCAACATACCATGTGCTTCTAAATAATGCTTTAAATTAAAACACATGTATGCATATGCATGTATATATATTATCCATGCCACAATAAATATAGGTTTACCACATTTTGCTTTATAGGAATGCTTGTACTTGTGTACAAAACACAAAATGTATGTTTTAAAGAAGCAGGGTTTGGTTTTGGTACCAGAGGCACTGTACCACTCTACAAGTGTAACACTTTATAATCACTGCTACGGTGGTTTCTGGTTTCAGGCTTTTGTCCCCTTATGACAGGCATTGCAACAGCAACATACACCCTACATTCAAGCAGGGCTGCTTTGCAAACCAAAGTGTTGAACACAAGGGATACCAGTTTCCATTTCCACTGTGGGGGTGCCACCCTAGTATAGCCTGGCCTGCTAATCTTGTAGTGAGGTTAACGTGTGTGGGGTTAGCCAAGGGCTGTGCAGCGAGCTGACACAAGCAGTAGTAGTAGTGCACCGTGTGAGTGTTGGGGGTGTAAGGACTCACGGTCCATGGCCATCCCCACCGCGATGCACTTCTTGAAGCGGCAGAGCTGGCACTGGTTGCGGGTGATCTTGTCGATGATGCAGCAGCCCTCGTACTTGCAGGAGTAGGCGGGGTGGAGGTTCTTCTGGATCGTCCGACGGAAGAAACCCTGAGAGAGATCCCGAGACGAAGGGAAAACATCAGCCGTGTCAGCGGTTAACAGAGCCCAGAGGTGCTGTTCTTCTTATTCTCCATTTCCCAGACAATCATGAGGTAATGTGGTTTTGTGTTTGATTCGATTTGTGGATGAGTGTCACAGATCGCTATTAATCAGCATCGACCGAGCCATCAAATGGTCCAGCTCACATGGCAGACTGCTGACGACACCACGCTTGCCAAGTATGAGGAGAAAAGTCTCCGTAGCTGATGCCCATGAGTGGCTGAGCTCTGCTCCTATCCGACCCTGTTTAACCCCCGCTTGGCTCTGGGGGATCACTGCTTAAGGTCACACATGTGCTCAGCCACCATTCGCACCATTTCTTCATTCTTGAACCCAGCCAATAGCCTCTACTTTGTTTTTTGTTAGACAATGCACAGAAATCTTTTCGAGGAACTTTTTCAGATTACTGGGGAGTTAATAATAATAATAATTAAAACTACAAGCAGTCTCCAAAGCTATTCACACCCCACACACACCGCCGACCCCAGCGACCACCCTTTCCCAGTGACTGGGGGGGCTCGTCCAGGGGGAGATGAGATCAATCTCCAAGTGATTCGGAGTGAATCCCAGTCATGGTTTAAGAGTAAGTGCCGTTTATGTGTGATTTTGAGCATTAGTGCTTAGCTTGGCATTTATTCAAATGGACACCATGATGTCATTTATTAAGCCATCGACACCACACTTATGATGGTCCTCTATGTGCACTTATGATGGTCCTCTATGTGCATGGGGTGCTACCTAGTCCCTGCAATATTCTGAGGTGGAAAATATTCACTCATTTAAATATTTTCATTTCCGAATAACTCAGCCATTTTTTATTTAATCAAAATTCCAAATGGTGCTCTACCATGAAAGTGTTGGACCCTGACTTTGACAAAGCGGCGGTGCTTTCCATTCGTGTTGGAACCGTGGACAAGATGCACATGAAGTGTGTTGCGACCGCAAGTCTTGAAATAGAGGCCTGGAACCTTTCATTTGAACTCCATACATGATGGCTTCAGGGAGACACATTGGGACTATATTTAGATTCCCAAACCACCATGTACAATTCATACAGAACAAAATGTTTTCTGGCCATGGTGGAACCACCCACATTATGTCACTTGATCTTGGTGTGCTTCACACCACGTTTCCAGAATAGTGCTATAGAGCTTGTTCTGTCTGCTCTGCCCAGCGCTACGCTAGTCCAATTGATTTTGCAAACCGTAGTCACGTAGAGCATAAGGGCAGGCGTGCGTCTGGGTCGCGAACGGTAGGCATGCGGTCTGTTCCTACCGATATCAAGGCAGGACTGAACATGTTCCCGAGCAATAATATCCAACCCCTTTAGACGTCCCCACCTAAGAAAATGTTAAATATAAATGGACTGCATTTATATCGCGCTTTGCAGACCTGTGGCCGCTCACAGTGCTTTACGATATTGCCTCACACTCACCCATTCACACACATTCATGTTCACATTCACATTCATGCACCGACCGCGGTGTCAGCCATACAAGGCGACGGCCAGCTCGTCGGGAGCAGTTCAGGGTTAGGTGTCTTGCTCAGGGACACCTCAACACTTACCCCCCCGCGTGGTCCTTACCTTGCAGCCCTCGCAGGTGATGCAGCGGTAGTGGTAGCCCGTGGCCTTGTCCCCGCACACCACACACGGCTCATCCTTCTCCAGATA